>CM057452.1:1631965000-1632135000 GCA_016271365.2 Neoceratodus forsteri | reverse complement strand
ATATAGTAGATGCCTCTGAAATACACAGGGGAAATTCTTTCCCACGAGAACAGTATTTTTTTTTATTTTAAGTTACTGTACTTTCACATCCTCCTCATGATAATAACATGGAGGACATGGGGTACAGTACTTGGGGGGGAGTGGTAATATAAGAAACATAGACTTTGCCAGCAGATAAGGACTACTTGGCCCACCCAGTCTACCCATTTCACTACTTATTGGATAAGCTGCAGATCCTAGTTAACCAACAGCCTACTTCCTCCTACCCCCCCACCAGAATTGCCTTATGTCTGTCCCATGCATTCTTTAGTCCCCCACTGTTTTTGACCCCATGACCTCCTCAGGAAGGCCGTTCCATGCATTCACCACCATCTCCATGAAAAAATACTTCCTCATATTGCCACTGAGCTGCCCTCCATCTTCAAATTGTGCCCCCTTGTTTTTGCACATCTCTTTTTCTGAAAGATGCTACCCTTTTGGACTTTGTTGATTCCCTTGAGGTACTTGAATGTTTCTATCATGCCCCCCCTTTCCTCAAGGGTATACATATTAAACTTCTTTAGTCTCTCTTCATATGGCTTCTGGTGCAGACCATACACCATTTTAGTTGCCCTCCTCTGGACTGCCTCTATTCTGTCTATGTTGTTGCAGAGATGGAGTCTCCAGAACTGCATGCAGTACTCCAGATGGGGTCTCACAAACTGTCTGTACAGAGGGATGCCAGCTTCCTATTTTCTACTGGTGATGCCTCTCCCTGTACATAGCAGTATCCCCCAGCCCTCCTTATTGCCTTCTCACATTGTTTGCCTACCTTTAGGTCATCTGATATGACTACCCCCAGGTTCTTTTTCATTTTTATTGTTGTTAGTACCTCCCCTTCATTGTGTACGCTTCCCTTGGGTTTTTGTTTCCCATGTGCATTACTTTGAACTTCTTTGCATTGGTTTTAAGCTGACATACTTTGACCATTCCTCCAACCTTGCCAAGTCCCTTCTCATCCTTTCCACCTCCCCTTGTCTATCAACCCTGTTGCAGATCTTTGTGTTATCTGCAAAGAGGCATACTTTTCCCCTTCAGTCCCTCTGCAATATCACTTATAAAGACATTAAAGAGAACCGGTCCCAGTACTGAACCCTGTGGTACCCCACTAGTAATTCCCCTTTCTTCAGAGTGGACTCCATTAGTTGTTCAGTCAATGTTTTAACCAGGCTACCACCCTGGCACCCATTCCCAGGCTGGCTAACTTGTTTATTAATCTTCTGTGTGGGACTCTGTCAAATGCCTTGCTAAAGTCTAGGTAGGCAATATCCACTGCCCCTCCCTGGTCTACTACTTTGGTCACCCAGTCAAAGAAATCTATTAGATTTATCTGACATGACCTTCCCACTGTGAAGCTAAGCTTCCTTGGGTCCTCTGCCCTCCTGGCCTCTACGTACTCAACAATTCTTTCTTTCAGAAGTGATTCCATCATTTTCCTACCACTGGGGTCAAACTAACAGGTCTGTAGTTTCCTGCCTCTGCCTTGCTCCCACCTTTGTGAAGTGGAATCACATCCACCCTCCTCCAGTCCTTAGGTACCACACTATCCTCCCATGATTTGTTAAAAGGGGTAGTCAATGGTGTCACTAGTTCTCCACTTAGTTCTTTTAGAATTCTGGGGTGAATCCTGTTAGGCTCCATTGCTTTGTCCACCTTCAGTTTTAGGAGTTCTTTCAGGACCCTTTCATCTGTGAATGGACTGGTATTGACCCCCCCCCCAATTCAGAGTTATTCTGTTGATTGGTTTAGGTACAAAATATTGTTTGAAAGACTAAGGGCTGCCAAATCTTCAAGTTGGATCCTAAGAGCTCTTCATATATCCTTTCTGTTTGATCAAACAAACAGCAAGCATGTAATGCAACCCCAAAATGGCTGTCAAATTGCAAAGAGCCAAAAATATTTACCAAAAAGCAGAGGCAAAAAATCTGTTTGACTGTTGGGTTGCCATGCTTTTTTTTCCCAATACCTCTAAGCCAGGTGATGTAAGTCAAATTGAAATGAGGAGACAATGACTAGCACAAAAATCAAAGTCCTGTAAATACAGAGTCAAGATGGTAATGTTTTTAACGGTGGTTGTTAGGAAACAATATAAAGCCATAGCTAGTAGTTCTCCCAAGCAAGGCAGTGAAATGGCACAATATAATTCCAAATCTGTGGAAGATAAGCATTTATATAATGTGTTTCATACACATTGTATTCCAAAGTGCTTTACAAGCAATTCTAGACTGGTAGTACCATGATTGAACATGTAGTGGCAGCCATTTCACATATCTGCACCCACACACAGCTTGGACAATTGCATGAACCGGTTCTATGGGAAGAGTAATATTTGCCAGGACACATGAAAAGCCCTTACTCTTCCTGAGGGAGGTGCTGTCTGCTTCTGGTAGGAAGATGGAGAGCCCTGAAGAGGAGGGTGTGATGGCATCCCGGGTAAGGGAGTCTGCTTCCCTCCCCACCTGGAGTATTGTGGAAACAGTTGCTGTTCCTGAAGCTAGCAACCATGATTTGTTGTCTGATATATTGGAGATGGAGATTAGTGATGTTGTAGAGATTTCTACAGAAACATAGCCAGGTGTCAAAATTGCTGCTGTATCTTCCTCACCTGACAGCAAACTGGAGTCTGCAAACTGAACTGTGTCTGACAGTAAAACTATTGAAGAATAGGAAAGGATTCTGGATGGGGCTTTGAGGGCCAAGGAGGAGCACCTTTGGCCAAAATCCCAGGTGATGAGGCTAAGCACCACACCCAGAAACTGAAGCCTAGAGCAGGACATAGCCAGACTTGCTTTCTGGCTGCAGGAGGAATTGATGGGCCAGTTTTACCTCTTGCAGCCAGTTGCATGGATCAGCTTTTAGAGGCTCAAAGCAGCTTTAACTTTCAGCTGCCTGCTTGGAGAATGCAGCAATATACGAATTTCCCAAACCCTAGTACCTGGAGCCTAGAGAAAGTGTTGCTTAATGCTGGCTGAACTCGGAAAGACAATACCTGGAGAGTAGACCCTTGACAGCTCCTTGACTCCATGAAGGGTCATGAGTTACTGAAGTGAAATGTTCACTTTGAACTGGCAAATGTGACAGATCTGCTGGAGGCCCCATGTGCTCTCACCATAAACTATATGCCTCAGCTGTTTCTAGGAAAAATGTGTCAAATGTTGGCTCTAACTGCTCTTCTGTCTCATGTTCTTCCTATCACAGCTTCTTCTACAGCTGACATAACTACAGCCTCTGTTCCACCCTCTACTCTTTCTCTCCTGAAGGTCCTGCCTATTACAATGGCCACTCTCTTGCTGCAAATATGTAAAGAAGTTGCTCAGAAAAACACACCTTTCACCTTAAAAACAAACTAGTAACATACTACTTAGTAAAGAGTTTTTTTGTTACATAAAGTGATCAAAAATGTTGATTCTTACAGACAGCAAGCAGAACCACAAAAAACAGAGCCAACAGTTTTGTACACATCGCTTTCTCAAGGCTGTCCTGTTGCACCCCAATGATCCTTTGGTCACTGCTTCTTTGGTAAGACATTTCCCTGCTTCCTCTATTGCTCAGCTACATGTTGTTATCTCCACTGTTTAGTCTGAAATTAAGTCCACAGTTTGTTCAACCCCTGTCCATACACAGAGTCCTGGCAGGGAAATGGACCCCTTATTATTGAAATAGTCTTCAGATATTTTGATGATATTAATCTTATTGTTCACCCTATGTTCTCAGAGCCCCTTGTATCTCAGCTCCAAGCCCCAGTTCCCAAATGATTTGCCTTTGATTATAGACTGCTATAGAAGGGATATTTTTATCATTTCTTGTTTCTGATATGTTTTATGCTCTGGAGTAATAAGCCAGTTTTAATGGGAAAAGTGTTGTTTCTGGTCTAGGTATCACTTCTAAATAAGCATTGATATTACACCAGCTCAGATCAATAGTAGAACTACCATGTCATGTAATTTCCCTACTTATCACCTAGCATTCTTTTTCTAAGTAAGAAGAAACAATTTTCCTGCATTATTGGAGCAAGTTTTTTCCCCATGTCTTATCTAAAAAAGCAACAGTTCAGGAACCAGATAATCACTCAAGGACATAAACAGCCAAGGTTCACCAGCTGAATTTTCATGATCATAGTGCCATTCTATGTGTCCATGAGCTTGTGAGTTGAAGTCACCAAATACCAAAATTTCACAATTGTTATAATTGTAATAATATTTTTAAAGCAGCAGCACTACCGAATCAGGAAGTGATTTATCAAAATTCTGCTTTTTGGCTGTAAGCATGCGGCAGAAGTTCCAGTTTCCATACCTGTTAATATATTTTTTCAGTCATCTTTAGTTTTTTAAATATTTGCAATTTATTTGAATTGTTGTAGCCCTACAACAAATATGGCTGCTGAATAATTTCAGCTGCGCTTTTTCTTCAGGTCGCATCATGTCTTTGGCCTACAGTAGTGGGACCCTCTGCTGACCATTCCCGATGTTCCTGCAAGTTATACACATGTGTAGTTGGCACAAGGGGGGGTTCCAGTACAACATACTTGGTGACAGTAAGGTAAAAGCAGCAAGGGATAACTGAGCAAATTACTTGGCGATAGTACAGTGCCAGCAGGAAAGATTACCAGGTATATGATTAGCAGGGCACAAGGAATAAAATGTCTAAAAAGCGCAATTTTTTTTCCTAGTACTGCTGCCTTAAGAACTTTTGTAAAAAAAAAAAAATGCCAACATGACATATTATACTAAGCCGAGTTTTCTGGTGGTATATAAGTGCTTATGATGATTAACTTTAATGATTTGTCCCTGATACATACTGCTTGTAAAAACTGTATTTACAGTCCAATGCTGTAATCTCCAGTTTTAAAGATAATCAAATAGAAATTAAAATGCATGCGGGGGTCTAGAATTTTTTTTTATTCTTGCATCCAACAATCCCAGGAGCACTCCTGTCCTATTCTCATGGGTGAGACCCACCCCCCATCCAATCCACCACAAAACTGCAAACAATGCCACAGGGGTGGGGATGTGGGCTGGTGGAAACTGACTGAGTCAGACGGATACCTGTCAGTTTTCAAGGGTTGAGAGACCACCACCCATACAAAGTTATGGTAGTTAGGGACAAACAATGTCAGTAACCTTTTTAAAGCATGCAGGACATACACAATGTATACTGTTTAGAGAAAGGGGAAATTTTTTAACCAGGAAAGGCACACTATGCCAGAGCTTGTTTCCAGGTGCAACCTGGAAGCACAAGGAAGTTAAGTGACTTGTTCAGGGTGACACAGTATGCAAGTGGGGGCTGATAGGATTCAAACCCAGGTCTCCAGATTTGCAGCTCAATGTCCTCAACCACTATGCAATACTACCTCCAAAAGGAGTATTGGGGGAGAACGAATATGAAGTATTGAGGGTTCTGGGAATGTACGGAGAATTGAAAAATCTGACAGTTTATTTAATCAGAGAAGTCCTGTGTGTGTGTGTACAAAACTATTTTCTTCCTGTTTTGACAAATGTTTTTAAAAAGTTTGCATTTATGAGTTGGTAGCCCCCGCACCAGACCTGGGCAAATGAATTATGGCCAAAAGGGGGACCAAAATCAGGACTTAAACCAACTGGCACCTTTAGAATGGCAACATGTTGCTACTAGGGAGTTGGTGTCATGCTGATAGTAACAGGGCACTGGTGAGGAGGGTGGGGGTGATGTGTGTGTGTGGGAAGGTGACTGAAAGCTGCAGAATGGGCTCAGAGCCTGATTCTGAGGATGGCTATCATGTAGGGGTTGTAACCTTGCGGGGGGGGGGCAGCCAGGTGGGAAAACTGGGATGCAAAGTGAGGAAAATGAAATAAAAAAGGTCTGCTTAAGGGCCCCTTTTTATGCAAAATAAATGATTAGCAGCACATCAACGCTGCAAAAAAACACCCATAACAATAAAAACACTGATGCAAGCATCCATGATCAGCATATTAAAAGCTCCCCTTTTATTTGAGTTTTGCAGACACAGATGCTAACCTAATTGCACAAAGAGTGCCATCATGGGTGGGGCGTGCTACTACAATCTGTTATTGCCCTTTACTGTTCACAGTCTTTTCCATTCAAACAGTAAAGTTCAAACTGTAAAGAACTGTGAATGGTTATTTTCTGATTGATTGATCCTTAACTACGCAAGTGATGGATGATATGATTCTTGCCCCCAAAATACATACTTCATAGGTTTCATAGGTTTATTCAAGCCAAGGAGGCAGTGTCCATATCAGCTAGTCCATTAAAAGGAATAGCCCTTGATCTTTTTCCTATCACAGTAGTTATCCAGCCTTCTGTTGAATATTTCCATATTTTCACTACCCACTACTTCAGTTGATAATGAGTTCCAAATGTTTACCACTCTTTGACCAAACCAAGATGCCCTTTTCCTGCTATGGCAAGTTTCTCCCTTCAACTGCAATATATGAGCTCTGGTACTATAATTGATTTCTCTGGTCCTAAGATCTAGACAATCCCATAAATCGGTGCTGGTGAAAGCCCTGTAGACCAGGCTTGCTGTAGATCCCCCTCAATCTTCTATATTCTAAAGTGTACATCCCCAGTTCATTTAATCTTTCTTCATAACTTAGATGGTGCATTGTTTTGATTACTTTTGTAGCTCTGTGCTGCACTCTTTCCAGTGTCCTGATTTCTACTTGCCATCAAAATGTTTAAATAATCATACAATAATGGAATTAAGCATGTGACTGAGACCTAAATATAGGTCTTGGTCATTCCTTACCAAGTAGCATTTCTTTAGAATTAAATTTTTACAATGGAAAAAAAAACCAAGATGGTGGACAGCTCAAACAGTACTTCTCTGAGCACGAACAGTAAATCCTTAAAGGAGTAGTCCACCCAGAATTTGCAAAAAACATATGTTATGCAGAGTGTTTTGATATATATGTTAAGTCCTAGTGTGTCCTTCCCTCTGTCTGCTATTAGGAGTTTTTCCTAAATTAGCCTGCTAGCTGTATGGTAGCTTTACGACCCCTGGGGAATCTCCATCACAAATAGGTTTATTGCCTTTCTTTCTCCTACGATGCACCCTGTCTTATGTGACAGTGATGTAGCCAGGCCCTTAGATTTAGCATGTGCACTGCTTTAAAATCAGTTCACAACAGCAGAGCTTTGTAACTGTTCTTATCCAGGGAGCACAAATGGCAACAGTTACAGTTTAGCAGATAACTGAGAGCTAGCTAACTGGTGTTTCTGTAAGAAAACAGCTGCTAAATAGCTCTAATTCATTATTTGTGTTTTCGGTGTGTGTCAGGTCTAGCTAGCAATAGTAAGTGTTTTCATGTTATAATGTTATTTCATCAAACTACACACAACAATAAAAAGCACAGAAATTGCTCCAGATCATCAATGCTATAATTAGTAAAGACTGTAGCTGTTTTCTTACAGAACACCTACTCAGCTCTCAAGTAGTTGCTAAACCATAAATGTAGGTATTATCATTCTACTAGAAGGAACTGGGAGTTAGGGCTGATTTTGTGCTGGGCTGACTAAGCAGTAGTGAGGTGTTGATGCAGTTACTTTAAGCTATTTTAAGTTATTTTAAATTTGTTAAAGTTCATTTACTTGCGTTATTTTATTTTATTTTATTTTCGTGTTATTTTATTTGCATGTTATTTTGTGTTACTTTACCATTCAGTCGCTTTGTAATGCCATTTTATAATTCCTGGCTAAATCTGGTGGATTCTACTATCCTGGATGTAACCTGCTGAACTTTTTATTCTACGCTTGTTGTGCATTTGTTCACAGAGCAAGCTGAAATGTGGAAAACTTTTTTACCTGAGGCATTTTGGAGTCCGGCAGCAGATGGGACCATGGCGAGTAAGAAGTGGAGTTTTGATGGTGGAATGAAGGCTGTCATAAGGAGGTGAAGGAGTCAGCAGCTGGTCCTGGTGTGGGTTGATGGAGTGAAGAGGTGAAATTGGAAGAGGTCCTGTCTGGTAGCAGCTGTTGGGTGAATTGCTGGAGAGGAGCCTTCCCGGCCCTGGCCCAAACCTAGTGGTGTGTTGTAGGTCTACTGCTGTTGGGTGGCTGTCTCTGCAATACTTCTGCGTGGCTGTTCGGCAGCTGATAGGCTGCCTTGGTATCAAACGGGTCTGGGGAGAGGTCTGGGGCTGGGTGAGACTCTCTTAGTGCCTGATTGTGGACCTAGTAATTTCGAGTGCCTGTACTGTGATAGATACCCGATTTTTTCAGGTGAAGAACTTGTCAAAACAGAGCATTGGCTCCTTGGTTACTCTGACTGCTACTCTGCCCTTTTCCCTTTCAGCTTGTGTATTGACGGTCAGTGTGGGGAGCGACAGTGTGTGATTTAGCCTGAGAATTTGGATTGTGGAGTAGGTTCTCTGCCCGCAGAACTGATTGCTCATTGGGACCAATGTTTGCTCGTTGGTCCTGGGTGGAGGTGACAGCCCACTGGAGAGATTCAATGATAGTGCTTCTGGGTCCCTGGAGGTGTGAGTCCCTGGGCATATTAAAAAACGTGACTGCTACAAAGAAGTATTGGATAAATTCACTTTGAAATTGGACTTCAGTTGTTTTATTTTTATTGTTTTTGTTTGTTTTTCCCCTTCTGTGTGACAGACAGTGTGTGGGATTATATTTGTTGACCTCTCCCTCTCCTCTCTTTACTCTGTGAGAGAGAGTGGAGGAGGGAATTATTTGCTATCTGAGAGTGGATTGGTCTTTGTTTTGTTTATTTATTTTATGTTATTATTTTATTTTATTTTTATTTATTTTTTATTGAGTATTAATCTGCAGTATTACTAAGATTCACCTTTTAGTTGGGGGTTTGATTTTAATTATTTGGTTTTATCTTTTATCATGTGCTGGGGAGGCTTAGTGACAGTTGAGCACTATTCCCCCACCAGGGTCAGGGAATTATGCCCTTTCAATTGCCCCCCTTTGCCATCTGACACCTATTTTAGGTGTTGAGCCTTGGGCATACTTAGAAAACGGAAAAGAATTAGGGGAGCTGGGCCTGATGGGGGACAGGAGGGGGAAGGGTGGATTGGAGTTGTGAGATCCAGGAGACACCCTGGTGCAAAATGGAGTCAAGATAGGGGTTCTCCCTGCCTTGTCCCTATACCCAAGGGCTCTGATATTATTGGGCAGGTGCAGAGGTCTTCCTTGACAGTCCATCCGGCCTTGGCGGTGTTATGCAATGCCAGATCTATTAAAAACAAGACAGCTGTTATAGCTGATCTTGTTGCAACAACTGATCTGGCTTGCATCACTGAGACATGGCTGGATGGAAATGCAGGCTCTGTATTGGTCTTGGCAACTCCATCCGGTTTCTCCGTGATACACCATTCAAGGTTGGATCGTAGGGGCGGGGGTGTGGCCATTATGTTTAAGACCGAGCTGGGCCTTGTGGATGTGCCATTGGGAAGTACCAGATCCTTCAAATATATCCTGGGCAAGGGTGTAGGCTGTGGGATTCTCCTCATCTACTGTCCACCAGGAGATGGTGGAGAATTCCTGCAGGAGATAGCAGACTTCATCATCAAGGTGGTATTGAGGTCCCCCAGATGGATAATTCTGGGGGACTTCAATGCCTGAGTCAACGATGAACTCTCACACTTTGGCCAAAATCTCCTCCAGCGGATGGCGACACTGGGCCTATCACAGGTAGTTACCTCCTCAACCCATGTAGGGAGCCATTCATTGGATCCGATCTTCCTTCTGGGTATGGAGATTGCTGATCTGGGGGTGGAACTGGTCAGTTGGTCTGACCATCACACCATAAGGTTCAGCTTTAGGGCCCCCTCAATAGGTCTGCCTCTACGGAGTTGGTTCAGTACTGCCCTTTAAGGGGGGTCAACCCCAGTGACCTATTGGCAGTACTGTACCTCTCGGGTTTGTCGAGTGAATGCATGAGTCCAGAAGTTCTTGTTCTAGCCTATAATAAGGCTGTCAGAGATGCTCTGGACAAGATTGCTCCTGTTCATGTTCAGCCTCTCACCCTTCACCCAAGGAGCCTGTGGTTTGATGGCTCCTTGAAGGCGATCAGGTGAGTTGGTCGAAGGATGGAGGAAGTTTGGCGGAAGTCCGGCCGTGATGATGACAGGCTTAGGTTGATGGCACACTATGATAGCTATCGATCAGAAATCAATCATAAGAAGGCAGAATTCCTGTCCAGGGAGATTTCTGCTACACAGAATCGACTGGCTCAGCTCTTCCGGACTGTTGACAGATCGTGTAATCCAATCTGTCTTCAGCCCAGAGAAGCTTTTTCTCAGCTAAGATGCAAGGAGTTTGCTCGATTCTTTGCAGATAAGGTTGCCAGCATCAGATCTGGCATCACTTCATCCTCTCTTATGAGTGATTGCAGTGGTCGACGGGAAGTGACTGGCACTTTGTCTGTCTGGTCAGATTTCCACTGGCTGGAGTTCAATGACATTGTGAAGATCATCCAAACATTGCGTCAAACCAGTTGTAGTTTGGATCCGGGCCCTACACCACTTTTGGTGGGTTGTGTAGATGTTATCTGCCCAATCCTAGCTGACATTGTCTGGAAGTCCCTGGAGAGGGGGGCTTTCCTGCCCCCCTCAAGGAGGTGGTTGTTCGACCACTCCTTAAGAAATCCTCCTTGGATCCAGACTGTCTAGCTAACTACTGACCTATCTCTAACTTGCCATTTGTTGGTAAAATTATTGAAAAGGTGGTTGCATTGCAGTTGGATGATCACCTTACAACTCACAATGTCTATGATACTCTCCAATCCGGTTTTAGGAAGAAGCATAGCATGGAGATGGCTCTCGTCTGGGTATTGAATGACCTCCTAATGGCTAGAGATCGAAAGGCACATACCATTCTGGTCCTTCTCGATCTCTCTCTGCTGCATTTGACACTGTAGACCATGGTGTGCTATTGGAGTGCCTGCGGCTTTTATGTGGGCTGTCTGGTGTAGTCCTAAATTGGTTCCATTCATATCTCACAAGCAGGTCTCAGAGAGTGGCCACTGCAATTTATTCCTCTGGCACTCACCCCCTGCCTTGTGGGGTGCCACAGGGCTCTATGTTAGCCCCCATGTTGTTTGCAGTGTATATGATGCCATTGGGAGATATCATCAGGCAATACAGTTTGAGTTTTCTCTGCTATTCAGATGATACTCAGCTGTATATGTCCTTTCTGCCCAGACAGAATGATGCAGTCCCCGTGCTAAATAGTTGCCTTGCTGAGATCAGATCTTGGATGAGTTCCAGCTGGTTGAGACTAAATCCAGACAAGACTGAAGTGTTGGTTGTGGACCCAGGTCATCCGAGGGTGGGTTTGGGGGTTGGACACCCATCAGGTTTATTACTTGGTGGTGTGTCACTCACTACCTCAGACCAGGTGCGTAACCTGGGAGTTATTTTTGATGATGGCTTGTCTTTAAAATCTTAGGTGTCAGCTGTCATCAAATCCTCTTTTTATCATCTGAGGAATATTGCCCGGGTGAAACACCTGGTTCCCGCGAATGATCTTCCAACATTGGTTCATGCCTTTGTCATGACCCGTCTTGACTACTGCAATTCCCTCTACCTAGGGCTACCAGGGGTTGATATCCACCACTTGCAGCTGGTGCAGAATGCGGTGGCCAGGCTTTTGACTGGGACTTTTAGGACCAGTCATATTATGCCTGTGCTCCATGAGCTGCACTGGCTGCCTATTCAGTGGCAGATCACCTTTAAGGTTGGCTTGCTAACCTTTAAAGCCCTATATGATCAGGAACCCAGCTACCTGCAAGATCTCCTGGTACCTTACAGCCCCCTCCATCCTCTCCATTCCACCCATGAGGGATTGCTAGAGATTCCCAGGGTACGACTGAAGATGTCTGGTTCTCGTGCTTTCACTTTTTCAGCTCTGACCCTGTGGAATTTTCTGTCTCGTCAGTTGAGAGAATGCCCAACCATCAGTAGATTTAAAATTGAGTTAAAAACATATTTATTTGATTTGGCTTTCCCGAGCTATGGATAACTTAAATCTTATATTTTAATGGTATTTATATTGGCTGTTTCTGTTTTTATGTTAAGCGCCTTAATTTTGAAAGATGCTATAAAAATAAAGTTGAATTGAATTGAATTGAATTGAATTGAATTGAATTGAATTTTGCACTGTGATATGACTTTCATTTATTTATTTTTTTGTTACAAATGTGAAGTGTCTTTTTAATAAAGTATAAAAATATGCATATGTGAGTTATTTAGTTTGGAGAATATTTGTTTCATTATTTGAAAAAGTGTGATACACTAAATGTGTAGTGCAGTGAACCATTGTAAAATGGAATCAAATGTGTAGCTGGAATAGTCACTGTCATCCTGTTGCTTTCATGCCATACCACAGGCAGGAGAAAAGCTGACTTCAAAGTATTTTGCAGTTTCTAGGCTGCAGCTTCATACCATATACTAAAACAAAATGAAAATCTTGTCACAGAGCAAAATCAGCACTAACTGCTAATAGACTGCTGATACCTACATTTACAGTTTAGCAAATACTTGACATCTAACTGAGTGGGGTTTCGGAAAGAAATTAGCTAGAGTCTTTATTAATTATAGCATTGTTGATCTGGGCAGTTTCTGTGCTTTTATGGTTGTGTGTAGTTTGATAAAATTAAAAGTTTTAAAATTAAAATACTCCTGCTAGCTAGACCTGATGCACATAGAAAACAAAAACAGTGAATTAGAGCTATTTAGTAGCTGTTGTCTTACAGAAACCCCAGTTAGCTTGCTCCCTGGATAAGAAAAGTTACAAAGCTCTGCTGTTCTAAACTGATTTTAAAGCAGTGCACATGCTAAATCTAAGGGCCTGGCTACATTACTGTCACATGAGACATGGTGCATCATAGGAGAAAGAAAGCCAATACACCTATTTGTGATTGAGATCCCCAGGGATCATAAAACTACCATACAGCTAGCAGACTAATTTAGGAAAAATGCCCTAATAGCAGACAGAGGAAAGGACACACTAGGACTTAACATACATATCAAAACACTCCACATAACATATATTTTTGCAAATTCTGGGTGGACTACTTCTTTAACAATTAATGGTTTGAACGGTTTTCATTTATCTGCCTGTCTAGCAGCAATCACAAAAATGTTATAATTAAAACATGGTGAGATATCTTCTCACCACGCTTGGCACAGACCCCATCATCCCTGAAAATTTCAAGAAAATTTTTATTCCCTTTAGGCTGTAGATGAGGGCCAAAAATCCCATGTTACCCATTGGGAAAAACATGTTTTTTTTTTACCACTCCATATCTCAAAAACCATACAAGATGCTCTCACAAACTTTTCCACATCTTGAGTCACTGGCAGAATGACAGCACATGTCAAATTTTGGGCAATTTTGTCAAAAAAGGTCAAAGTTAGTAAGGTACAACAATTTTAATTTAACATAGAAGTGCCGGTACAACCCAAACTATAGGGGCACTATCATTCCCCTATAATTAATAGATTCCCCCCCCCATTCAACAGAATTACATGAAATTTTTCATGCGCAGTTGGAGGGGGCAAGGTGTCTTGATTTGCCAAGTTTGGTTCCAGTCAGATGTGTGGATTCCAACATTCAGATAGTGTGTTTTTTAGGAAAATTCTGGGATTTTGCTGTTTTTTTGTCATCAGCTACAGCCCAGACAGTTTGGAATTTTGGTCTGGAATTTTCATAGTAGAAAGGGCTTGCACCAGAATGGTGCCTTTCATTTGTTTAGTGAAAACATATCTATCCATTCCCAGGTTAAAAGGATTTGAAATTTTGGTTCTGAGCATGCTCAGTAGAGTATCAAACGTCTATCAAAAAGACCCTATTGAGCATACTGAGAACCAAACTTTCAAATCCTTATAACTTGGGAACAAATTAATATTTTTCCCCCCAAACTAACAAATTGCACCATTCTGGGGCAAGCCCTTTGTACCCTGAATATTTCAGACCAAATTCCAAACCATCTGGGCTGTAGGCAATGACAAAAAAACTGATTTTTCCTAAAAATGCACTATCCAGATCTTGGAATCTGCACATCTGACTGGAGCAAAACTTTGAAAATCAAAAGATCTTGCCCACCAGACTGTGTGTGCAAAGTCTGGGCAATTCTGTTGAATGGGGCAAATCTATGAAGGTGCAAAGTTAGGGGTTAAACATTAAACAGCCAACTCAACCCTAACTAAAATGGAAATACCATGCCACTATAATATATGCCTCCAAACAAAGTTGTTATGTATTAACCTATTTAAGATTGTTCAACCATACTTCTGTACCTTCAGAAGTGTGATTTTGGGAGGTGATTTTAACTGTAAGTTGTCTATTAGTGACAGGAGGACAAAAAACATTTAAGTTATTCCATGATTCAAATTTCTTGAACCAAATGTACAATAAAGTGGGATTGGTTGATGCTCAGACCACTTTGCCAGGCACTAAAGATGAAAGTACATATCATAGAGGACCTCTCTCCTCGAGAATTGACTTTTTCTTATCTTTCTTTCTTTGTTTCTAACATATTTTCATACTCATCTTGTGGAGGTCTCTGATCACAAACTTATTGTAATCAAGATTACTAGGACCCCTGCTCCCAAATTTGGTCCTGCAATTTGGTACATGAATACTTGCTTATTGGATATTTCTACTCAGCAGGAATTATATTGTCTACTGGAGGCTAGAAAATATGTTACTGGGTTATATGATACCCCCCCTTCAGTGGAGGAAAAACACAAAAAAGGACCTGAGTGACTTCTTTAAATCTTAGGGGAAAACATTTACACATAAATTGTACTTAGAATATTTACAGTTGCAGTCTAAGTTACATAGATTAGTATCATTAGCAATACAAACTTCAGATAGTTACAGTGAACAAGTTAGGAATATAAAATAACAAATGAAGTTTATTCAATATGACAGAATAGCTTCCCTGTGTAAGAAATAGAAGTTCGGTACTCAGGGGAAAGCTACCCAGTTCGACCCCTTTGATAGCTTTTCAGATAGAGTTGCTAAGCAGGTTATTTCCACAATAACTGATGATTTAGGAACATCTTGTATTTCTGGCGCAGATATATTGCAGCAGGTTAAACAACTGTTTTTCTAACTCCTTGGGGATTCCTTTTTGTACGTCTGCTTCTGTCCCCCGAATTGTGTCCACAGGTACCACAGGGGTAGTTGTCAATTCTTGAAGGTGGGGCGGCTGAGGAAGAAGTTGGCCATGCTATCTCCTCCCTTATTTCAAATACTGCCCAAGTGAATTTTATAAATTTATTTCTGACCATTCGATTGAAGAGCAGGTGCTCACTTATAATTTCATGCTTGTTTCTGTTTTTGTCACTGACTCCTTATATGATAGCCTTTTGGGGTTCCGCGTCATAATGGCAAATGTACATCACAAAAAATAAAAACAGCGATGTACATTCACAGTGACAAAAACAAACTTAAGTGTTTATGCGAGGGGCTTTGCCACCCACACCCCCACATCCTGTCGCTACCCTTTCAGGGTAGCCCACAACACAGGGGCTGAGATTGAGTGACTCATATTTGAGTCGCTCAGTGATTCATATTTGAGTCGCTCAATCTCAGTCACCCTTTTGATGGGATATAGCCTTTTAGTAGTGGTGTGCAGAATTTTTAAATTCTAGTGGAATGGAATTTCATTGAATTTTTGATATTCTGCCAAAATCCTGCCAAACTTAGTTGGAAGCAGAATGTCATAATTCTGCAGCAGAAAAATGCAGAATGAGTTTTACACATTTCCACAGAATTCTATTCTGTGGATCTCAATATTTTCCATGCAGATGGTTGTAGAATGATTTTCTGTGGAAAAATGCTGTTCTGCAGAATATAATTCTGCATATCACAGCAGGCCAAATTCTGCAGAAGAACCAGTGAAATTCTAGTGGAAATTCCACTGGTGGAATGGTAATTTCATGCTAATTCCACCGGTAGAATTCCACATTCCACACAGCACTACATTTTAGTGTTGATATTTAAGAAAAGAGCTAAACCTTCCTTGAAAAAATAGAGACCTATTTGCCTGCTCAACAGTGACACAAAAATTCTGGCAAAGATTCTTAGTACAGATACCAGGCTGTCACATGTAGCTGAGCATATCCTTTCAGCAGCCCAGTTTTGTGCTGTACCAGGTAAATCAATCAAGGATAGTCTGTGTTTAACCCAAGAGATAATGGAGACGGGGAATGGTGATATTTTATCAGGGTATATTCTCACCATAGATCAGTGGTGGTCAACCTGTGGCCCAAGGGCTGCACGCAGATGACCAGTTGTCAACCTGGGCCCCCTCATCCATCCAAAAATACACCATGAGGCTCTCTGTGCAAAGCTAGACAAGGGAGATAGGCTGAAGGCTGTGATGGACATGCTATGTAGTGCTTATTTTTAATTAAAATGTATAAATATGGCTTGTGATTGTGGTAAATGGGGGTCTTGTTGCTCTTGGGGGTATTTGAGGGCCACACATGTGGCCCTCTGATTATCTTAGGTTGCCCATCACTGCCCTAGATCAAGAGAAGACTTTCAAACATGTGTCTCATTCATAACTATTCTCTGTTTTGAAGGCCTATCATTCCCCCCCCCTTATCTCTTGGATTCAGGCCTTCTAAAAGTCTGCATATGTTTGTCCTTTTATTAATGGGTGGCTTGTTTTGCCAACTTAGGGAAGTGCATCAAGGGAGCTCCCTAAGTCTTATCCTGGATGCCTTTTATATTGATCCTTTGTTGCATGTTCTGAACAATAGAAATAATGTCATGGCTATGTCCTCGGCTTCTGTATAAATCCTGGTCACAGCTATTGCCTGTGCTGATGACATCACATTATTAGTTCAAAATGAGAAATCTGGTATTCATCCAATAGAAAGGTTGGATGAATTCATATCAGATTTTAGTTCCACTGTTAATTTCACTAAAAGTGAGGGTTGCTACTGGACCTGCAACTTCTGCATAGATTGCAATCATTTCTGATGTCTGAATAACTTCTGGCACACTGAAAATATTGTTTTCTTTTTTGATTTGGTCAAGGGAATATAGAATGGTACTACTGGACTGAAAAAATTGGGCAAGTTAAAAGTACAGTGGCTAGATGGAAGGGATGGGATAAGTGCAAGAAAAAATGTAATTTTATGATTCGGACTTTTCTATTATCTCACTTTTTATATATTAGCAAAATGTATCCACTGCCTATGTTCTTGAACATCTCTGTCCTTAGTGTATTTTTTCAAGGACTCTGAGTGATCTAGTTGAACCCCATGAAACAACACTACATACTTACTTACCAGTAGAATTTGGTGGCCTAGAGATGGTTAACCTGGTGTGTTTTTTTTCTTTTGCTCATTTTTTTATAGTAACTCTTGGCCTCTTCTGACAGGACAGTCTAAAATTTTGTTAACACTTTTGGAATTCAGCATAAGTGACTTTTTACAGGTATGGGAAAGTGGTTCAGTCAAGCGTAAAGTTATCAGCTGTTGTGCAGTTCCTGAATATTTCATTGAAAATTCCCCAAATATAAAGATTTGGGAAATTAGTGTCTCTAGAAACTTCTCTATAAACAGGAAAACTTGTTACTCTGATATCATATCTGTAAACAGGAAAATGTGTTACTCTGATATTTTATGCAACCACTTTGAGGACCACCCTGTTTTTCAGTAACTATACATAATTCTGAAACTAATGTCCTAAGGCTTCTTATAATAACTGGGTTTTGTTTTTTTTCTATACAAAGCCTGTGGCATAGTTTACCATAAAGGAGTGTTTATAATTGCAAACACATGCCGGGTTTTGTTTTTCCTGCACATGCCCCATGCTAGTGCCAGGCGCCTCTCTTCCACATTCCCCCAGCCAACTTAACCCGAGCCACCAGAAACCACCACTCCAGCTTGGCGGTAAATACATTTTTTAAAAAAAAGAAAAGAAATGGCTGCACAAAAAAAATGAAAGTGCCTCCTAGCAAGAGCGGGGAAATAAAATTAAAAAAACACTTACAGCAACTGCGTCCCGACCACTGACAGTGGCGAAACTTGGTTGGACTGCAGCTTCACCAGAGGTCTTTTCATTATTTTATATAATTGATGTGGAGAAAAAAATTAAACATAGCAATTATATAAAATAAAATATGGATCAATGTGTGTAAACTTGAAGTTTACACACCCTGAACCATACTTTATTCTCTATGTAAACACCAGGATTCCCCCCGAATGTGCCATACTTTCAGACATAATGTCAAGTGTGCTCAAAAGCATAAAAGTATTCAGGAGAGAATCTGCCTTAGAGAAGGATGTGTGCAGAAAATAGAATTGATGAAGCATTTGTGTTTTTTCTTGTTCCTTCATACAAACCTTCTGGAGGAAAATTGCTCTGCCTTGGCGTATCCCGTTGTTCTGATCTATGTCATGTGAGACCCTTGTGAAAGGCTTCTTTTCCCTGTGATGGAATTCATGGGACCATAGTATTGAACTCTCACTGTTATATTTATTTCTATAAAATAGTGTGTTTGGATTGTTCAATGTCATTTTATTACAGCAAAAACCCACAAGTTTTGATGAATTATTATATTACATTGCCTTTGAAATTGCAGCTGTTGTTAAGTGTGAATTTGGGTTTCCAGCTTCACAAATTTACTTGATTATGGAAAGGTTTTGAAGTAATGTAATCATCCATGGTACCACCAAAACTGAGGTAGGATAATAATTTTCCTTTTGATGTCTTTATTGTAATTATTTTGAAATGTTACTTCTGTATTTTAGTTTTTTGACATTCATGGGTTGTATTTTGTATGATGTTTAAATACTTGTGTTTTGGTTGTTCTTTGTATGTTTGGAGTAAATAAAGAATTCCCTTATTCTTGCAAAAAGTATCTTTGGTTCTTCTGCTTCTGCCTGGACATGCACCAGAACAGCACCAGAGAAGGGAAGAGGTGACCTTGGTTTACCATTTCATCCAAAGGATGGCACACCCCAACAGTACAGCACCCCTAGTACTGCACTCAGGTGCCAGCATTTATGGTATGAGCCCAGTCCCAGAGTGGGATGAAAACAGATGACCTTCTGACCCAGAGGCAGATAGGCTACCAACTGAGCCATGCTTACATCTCAAATCAGAGATAGACAGTTCACAGAGTGCAGACAATGGTATAAAGTCAAAGCGGTATATGTAATAAGGCTTTGAAATATCCTTGAATAAAATGTTGAAAGTTCATAAATATATGCCAGAGTATTTTCCCTTCTTTTGGCAAATCCAGGTATGAATATTCTCCGGCTTCCTCTTTCCCACTGCAAAGTATCTGATTGCGATGGATAAGGCAGGGTTCTACTGGACTCAAGGAGCTCTCAGAACCTCAGTCCAGCAGAAGAGAACAGTTCATGGTCTGCATAAGATAATATCTGTGTGGACATGTACATCAAGATTTGGGAAGAGGAATCAAGGGTCAGTGGTGAAAAGATGTCTTTTATCACCACAGCCAAAGCTTGCCAAAGATCCTTTAGCACCAAAACCAAACACGAATAGATTTTGTATGGTATACTGTAATTCAGCAGTGGGGTAATTAAGCTGGAAAGGGCACCTACACTATTTTGTAGATGTGTAATATATGAGCAATAGTCAACAAATAGGGTGCCAAATAATGGTAGCTAAAATCTTATGTAGGTTTGTATTATTTCCACAGTACAGTATGGAGGCGAGAATGGATCTGGCACCAGATTTAAGAATTCAGTTCGGGTTGGTTTGGTCAGGGACAGAAACACAAATATAATTTAGTACTTTTTTGGGAAGGGGTGTGAATTATGCTGGAAAGGCCATCTACACAATGGCCCAGTGGTGTAGAGGGCTAAGACACTGGTAGCATCTCACCTCTTGCCACACCGGCAGCCCAGGTTTGGGAATGCACTTGGGTTGGTGAAGGACTGCCGGGGGGAGGGCGGAAGAATCGAGCAGCTGCCTGGTAGCTCTTCTCTCCCAGACTGAGGTGATGAACTGTTCCGGCTCTTGTCTGCCACAAGGCGGAGGCCTGGTGGTAGTGCTGTAACTTGGTTGGTTGGCAAACATCAGGTGGGTGAAAGGGGCTGGTGGTTCTATAACATATGCACTCCACCACACGCATGCATCCTCTGTATTTACAGTGGCCTCCGGGGGGGGGAGAGAAAACCTAGGAGGAAAATGGAAGAGGACCTGGCTACATGAAGCCCTGTCTGAGGTACCATGACCTGCCCTCCCTCTCTGATGGGGGACATCTGGATGAGAGTCTGTGGCTGAAAGGATGGCCTTCCCTCCTCTGGCTCCACTATGAGGGGGACATAATCCCAGAAGGACAGAAGCAGTAGGCTGGTTGATGGCACCACTGAACAGGGCTAAACAGCCACCCAGTCAGCTCAGAGGGATAAAAACCTTTATTAAAAAAAAAACAGAAAGGCCATCTACAGAAATACTTAGGAGATAATAGTGGGCAGAATGTTCTGTACATGTGTAATATTTGTACATTACTGTAATACACTGATCTGGTGCCAAATTCATTTATACAAATTGGTATGGTTTGGCTGAGGGCAGACTCACACAAGTATCATTAAAAGCTCATGTGATGTGTTATGTTTAGCAGTGCAAGCTGATAACAATTTTATGAGTTGTACCTCAATGTGCTCTATGAGGTACATGAAGATTTATTTCTCTTTTTTTTATTTATTTAGTTCTTGTTGAGCAGGACAGGAGAGCTGGGCAATTCTGCCTAGGGAGATACAGATGCAAACCAACTGATAGTGAACCAGATTAAGCTTTTGGTGGTATTTTTAGTGAATGGGGGAAAATTGGGAAGGACACTGGGGAAATCCCCTTACTCTTTTCAAGAACTGCCATGAGATATTTAATGTCCATCTGAACAACCACAAGAACAGGCAGACAGGACCTCAGTTTAAACATCTCATCCAAAAGATGGCACCCAGGATTACAGCACCCCCCATGCTGCATTATATTTTTGGGATTTTACCCCAAGTTCCTGGTGTGGGTCTAGAGCCCACAACCTTCCAGTCTTCTGGCCTCAGAGGGGAGCTTGCAACCTGCTGAGCTACTGACGCTGATAAATACAGTGAAACAGATGAACCAACAAAAGAGCCACAACACAGCTTGTCAGCTCGACAAGGTCACCTACCAGCTCATCCATAAGCTATTCTACAATCAGTATCCACTGATTACCTGGAGTACAGCCCCAACCACCAGCTGTGAAAAGTATGTGCAGAATAAGGAGTCAAGTCATGGTGTACTCACTGCAGAGGACAATCAATAAACTCCTTGGGGATATACAGCAACTGCGGCAGGAGATCTGTGCTTAGAACTTACAGTAAGTGCAAAAGGTGGCTACAAAGCAGCATATGTTGCTACAGCTGCACAGTGCCCAAGATTAAAGGGACACTGTCAACACCCTTTAGGCCTCAAACTGCCCTTAGTCTAAACCACACATTTAATGATTGTTTACATTCGGGTGGAATGTGCTGATGTAGCTGGTAGTTTGATTCTGATCCCCTTTTTCTGTTTAAAAGTGAAAAATAGATTGCCCACCATGCTGGTATTATCATACTAGAATATGTTTGTTTACATTCCTTAATCAACTCCCACTGCATCTGTACTGGAATTGGGAATATCACCAATACAGTCTAACCACTCAAGTTGCGGTGGGAGGAGAAGAGGGTATTGCATCATGAGTGGCTGTTTGGTTTGGAGGTGTTCCTAATGTTTAGGATGTATGTCATAAAAATAAATCAAGGATCTGAAACAAAACTAGGTTGGGTGTAATTACACCATTAGAATGCATTTCAGTTCTACTATGAAAGGAAGCAGATTAAACAACCAGCAACATCAATGGATTTTAGAGAAGGTAAGCACTCATAAAATGCAGGTTTTCAACTAGAAATAATATGATGCAAAAAGGGTTGACAGTGTCCTCTTAAAACCTTCTTCACCCAGTTCACACACACAGCTGCTGTACTCATAGTGATGATGTAGTGTTCACCCACCAGACACACAGTGATGATGCAAATACTTCCATTCAGCTTGGTCCCCCAGTTTTGACCACCCCAATGATAACCACACAGCACTCATTAGTACTGCACCCCCACTGTTCTCAACAATGTTGCACACATTTGTCCTCTGCTAACCCTACTACCTCTGAAACTGACATGGGTTCTTGTAACCACTGCTGCCAACAACCTGACTCAAGAAGGTGCTGGCTGACATCAAATTTGTGACTCTGAGTGACAGCAAAGTGTTTGAACTTGACAGCTTTGCAAGTGGCAGGACAGAATGCTGGGATGCTTTGGTTTTCAGGCACTTGACACCCTAGGTGAAATGCATCACACAGGGCCAATGAGTTACCTGGGACTGCAGCAGAGAGAAAACAGGTATACCAGTGAACATTAGTTCAAAGGGTCATCAGGCTCTTGACTAGGTTAAGATTGATTGAGACTGAGCAGTGTGGCAATCTAACCAACAGTCAGTCATTATTTGCAACATATATTTCTGTTACATATATTGTTTTATGTGATTTCAGTGTATGTTTAAATGCCAATGTAACAGGCAATGGATTGTTTTTCTTTAAAATGGCTGATATGTCTGTAACCTGGGATTCCCAGGGAACCTAGAAATTGAATTTCCTGCCTAGCTAACACAGGGGTCATAAACCAACTCGTATAATCATAACATCTTACAAAATGCTTTTGATCTCAGAAACTATCATAGGATATCACTTTTTGTGAGGTAACAGGATGTTTGAGCCAGGAATTGACTGGCAGATGACCATTCTAGCAGTACTATGTGAAATTCTAACATGACACTGTGAATTAGCTTACAGGATGCTATATTGATACATCAGCATTTTAACAGTGACTGTCCTGTTACTAGTTAATTATGGAGGCATAATTTGTCTTGAAGCTGAGTGACAACACCAGGTGGCCAGGAAATGGTGGGTTACTGATAGGAAAATTGATTACACTGCAGTTTTCAGAAGGATAGTTAAACTCTCAGCACAGTCACTCAGTACCATCATGGTTTTGGACTTCGTCCTGACACAATAGACCAGCTGCCAAGCTGCTACACAGGAAAAGGGCTTCGAACATTTTCATCTTTGAGGCAGAGACATAGTTAAACAGTTTTAAGGTGTTTATGCTGTATACTTTCCAAATTTGTTTCCATACTGTAACCTAAATTAATATACAGATAAGCCCCCCAGGATGAAGTGCAGCGCTGAATAATTCTACAGTAGTTACTGCAGTAAACAATGCAATTTCAATGACAGTTAATCCCTTTTGTCATACAGTAAACCTGTGACACTGTGCTTCATCCTGGAGGGCTTATCTGTTCTCTTTTAGCTGTACTGCTTTATTTAAATATTTTAGTAAAACATTTGTTTCCTAAAGAAATTCTGCCTGTGTGAAAGTTTTTATATTGTATGTGTGACTGTAGAAGATTTATTAATAATCTGTCACAACTGTTACTTGCTTAGAAGGGTCACAGACAGCAACCAAATTAAAAAGGTCTGTGGGGACAATACGGATGGATTTTGGGAGACTACCAGAGTCTCATACAAGTCTGCTGTGGGTGTGAACTGAGCTATTGCATGTCCTGTAGGGCAAAGACCAAATCAGGTGGTGCACTGCTACCCCAAAAACAATGTAACACTTGGGCCTTCCTCCTGTGTGTAAAAAGGGTTCATATTTGGCCACAAGACTTGAGACTGGTATTGTGCCCTGATCCAGAGTATAGAGGGTTACTCTGGGATCTGGTGGTGAGTGTTCAGTTGTAAACCCAGTGAGCACTCTGGAAGGGCACGAGGAGGGTATCCCTGTTTTCCCCTTCCCTGTCATGGATTGCACTTAGGGGTGGGCACCGTGAGCTCAGTAATCTGACCCTCATGAGTGGGTTCATGACAAGTAGTATGTAATTCTTGTGCAACTGGGAACTTCAGCTTTTGAGTTCTCTTTTCCTGCTACCAGTACTACCACCCTGGGTTCCAACTTCCAATCCCTTGAGGTGATGCAGGGAGAAGGTCCCAGGACCAAGGCACCTAGGGGGAAAAGGCCCAACCACAAAGAGACAGAGGCACTGCAAAAGGAGGAGGGGAGGAAGGTGGCAACCAAAATAATCCATGCATCCAAAGAATACTTGGACATTTGTGGTTTTACCCATGTAGAGGGCTGCATGGCATGGTTGCCCACTGCCCCTCAGCACCACAGGCAAAGTTTAAAATTTATGAGATGCTTAGTGTGGTCTGAATACATTTTGAGGTAGGACCTGTAGAAATATGAAATATAATGGGCAGAATGAAAGTTATGAAACCTTCGAAAAAGTCACTTTCTGTCCTGTGTGTGATTAAATTGGCTTATATTTTTAGTTTGACCAGTAATTAAATCTATCTTTGAATACTGTGATGTGACCTTGGGCTGTGCAAACCTTCTAAACCTCCCAAAGTTAGAAACATGAAAACACTGAAAATGATGGCAGAAAAAGACCAAAGCTCCTTCTAGCCTTCTGGAGTTCCCTATCTGGCCTGGAACATATGGTCCATATAGAATTTTATCCCCCCATCCCCCACTCCCTTCTATACTGCTACAGACCTGACAACCACCAACCCTTCACTCTGTCCCAGCAATGCTTAAAACTATTTATGGTCTTGGCGCCCACCACCTCCACTGGCAGACTGTTCCACAGTTCCACTACCCTTTCCATAAAATAAAACTTCTTCACATTCTCTTAAACCTTCCCCCCTCCAGTTCCCACTAATGACCTTGGGTTCTTGACTACATATTTCTGCTAAATAGTTTAACATAATTCACCTTGTTTATCCCTTCAGGAACTTGGATGTCTCCATCATATTTTGCCTGGTCTCCAGTGAGTACATGTTCAGTACCTTCAGATGATTTTTGTAAGATCTGCTCTGTTGACCTTGAATCGTCTTGATCACCCTGCAGTGCACCATCTCCAGTCAGTCCTTGTCTTTCCTTAGGTAAGGACTCCAGAATTGAGCACAATATTCCAGATCCGACCTCACCAGGGACCTATATAAAGTTAGTAGTACCACCTTTCTCCTGCTATTAGTATCCCTTCTGATATACCCAAGCATCCTGTTAGCCTTACTGTAGGCCATGTTACACTGCTTTATTGTTTGATGGAGTCACTAACTGACTCCCAGGTCCCTTTTGTCTACTGTAGTCCTCAGTTTAACCCCTGCCATATAGTACTCTGTATTGTTTTTTTTTTCCCCATGGTGCATAAACTTGCATTTTTGACATTAAATTACAACTACCAAACCTTAAACCACCTCTCTAGCCTTTGTATATCTCCCTGCATCTCCTTGATCCCTTTTTCACTATCTACCCTACCATAGAGCTTCGTATCATCTATGAAGAGACACTTCTTGTCCTGGATACCCTCTTCAATGTCGCTAATGAATCTATTGATGAGGACAGGACCCAGGACATATTCCTGCGGTACAGCACTCGTGACCTCATGCTGTTCTGATTTGACCACATTTACCACCCATATAATTATGTTGCTAGCTGTGCCCAGGTCCTCAGGCTTCATCAGCAATCTTCTGTGTGGCATGGAGACAAAAGCCTTGCTGAAATCAAAATAGAGTAAATCCACAGTATGACTCTTATCTACTACCTTTGTTACTCAGTAAAGAAAACTGTTGGGTTGGTCTGGCAAGACATCACTGCCACATGCTTGTGCTGTTTATTTTCTTGTAGATCATTGCTCTCAAGTAGTCCACAAGGTCCTCTTTGATCAGTGACCCCATCATTTTACCCACTACAGAGGTAAGGCTGACAGGTCTGTAATTTCCCCATTGCTCCTTGTTCCCCGCCTGTCTAGCGGAACTACATCTGCTACCCTCCAATCTTTCAGAACTACCCCTGTCTGAACTGAGCTACTGAATAGCCCTACTAGAGGTTCAGCAAATTCTGCAGCCAATTCCTTGAGCACCCTTGGGTGCATTCTATCTGACCCTAGGGCTTTATCTACCTTTAGGGCTTCAAGCCCCTTCTGAATCCTTTCTTTGGTAAATGCTAGCTGCCTCATTTCAGGAATGCTCCTGACAGCCACCTCCACGTTCAAGCAAGGGCCCACTGTCTTCCGTTATGGAGGCAGAGCAGAAGTTATTGTTAAGGATGCTGCTGTTTGTTCACCTTCATCTATTACCCCCCCCCAAGAGTAGCCGACAATACCCCTTCCCAGTCCTTTTTTCCTTAATATATCTGAAGAATTGTTTTTCCCCACCTTTGACCCCCTCCACAGTATGCAGCTCCATGTCTGCCTTTGCCTCCTGAGCATCCTCGTTGCTTCCCTTGTTTTTATTTGGTACTTTCTCCATTCCTTGCCTTCCTGCTTTTCCTTGTACCTGGTGAAAACCTTTTCTTGGCCTTCACTGCTTCTCTGACCCTTTCCGAGAAACATATTTGTCTGTTGCACCTGTTTCATTTTGTAACAATTCTCATGCATGACTTTGTTGCCTCAAGAATGATCCCCTTAATTGCCCTATCTTTCCTCTACACTTTCATTGCTATCCACCTCGGATAATTTGTCTTGGACCAGCACCATCATCCAGTTGAAATCTGCTCTTCTGAAGTCTCGGTCTTCAGTTATTTTTTATTCTGCATTTATGCTCCCTTTACACACCATTTCCCAAACTCCCTCTGGAATCCCCTAGGTGTCCGACTCCACTGGACTCTGTCCCTCCATCAGCCACCTATCTACATGCTGCTCTCTGATGTGCCCCCATATGTGGGGCAGAGGGATTGTACCCCTCAGACTTCACTGTCCTACTCAAGTGGCTGGCTGTGGGGTTCAGGACTAGTCATCTTTGGTCCGCTGGGGAACTTCATCCTTCAGGAAATGGGGCCATTTTCCATTGTTTTCTCCCCATCTCCACAGAGTCAGGCATGCTAGGGAGGTTCTAGGTGCATGCGCACATCAAGTGTGCTGCATGTTGAACCCTCCGGCCTGCATCTGCCCTCCCCAGTGCCTTCAACTACAGTGCTACCTGTGGTCATCCAGGTGGCAGTGCTGCAGTGAGGATGGCAACCCACCCTACCCAGAGGAGGAGAGTGTCCTCTGAGATGCTCCCTTCTACTCACTTTGGCTGACCCCTGATGACCCTGCTCTGGGTCATCAGTGTCACGAGCAGTAGTGCTACCACTGTGCCACCAAGGCAGAGATAAGACTTCAGTTTTTGATAGGGGCATTCTGGCCCCAAGGGCCAGTCTGAACCAAATGGAGTTATGGTGGCTGGACCCCAGTGGCTTCCCTACCCTCACTCCACTCACCATCTTTGAGTTGGTCAGCACCAAATCAAGAATGGCCTTCTGTCTAGTGGGTTACTTAACCAGCTGCACCAGCAAGTAGTCCTGCAATGTATCCAACAGGACCTAACTTCTGGCACACCTAGCTCCTGGAATGCCTCAAGTCGATATCTGGTAGGTTCAGATCACCCATTACTACCACACTTCCCTCTTCTTCATTCTGCTTGCCATCTCATACCTGAGCTTCCTTTCCCACTCTTCTTCTTGTCCTGGTGATCTATAGATCACCCCACCCATATTTTCTTTCCTGAGGGCACTGTTAGGTGAGCCCACAGTGACTCTGTTTCCCCTTTGCTTCTCCTGATGTGTCTGTCCTCTACAGCCTCTGTGCCCTCCCTGACATATAGGGCTATGCTCCCCGCCTTGCTTTTCCCCTCTATACTGTCCAAACATTGTGTTACCTGGGACTGACAAATCCCAATCCTTATTTTTTGTGGCCTTAGTTTCTATAGTGGCTATGTGGTCTGCCTCAGTATCTTCCACCAATGCTTGGAGTTTACTGATTTTATTACCCAGACTCATGGTATTAAGACAGACCCCCTTCCAACTAGCTTTGGATCTTCTTTTGCTTTTTTTGTGATCTTAAATCTGCATTCCTTCCCATTCTCCTTATCTTATTTTTCCTATTGCTTGCAAACTCAGACAGCCTTCCCTTTTACCTCTTCCACTACTCCTTTTTGAACCTCAATCTTATTTTTCCTCACCTTACTGTTACCAGTCCCAGTACATGGGAGCACTATCTAGGTTCCCCCACTCACTCCCTTTACTGAGGGTCCCGTAGTCTCATTGTCCTCTGCAATCAGTTCTCTGTCTAACGTATACATCAAACTTCTGACTAGCGTGTTGGTCCCTTCTCTTGTCAGCTGAAGGACTTAACCTTTGTAGAGCCTTCAGTCCCAGAAGTCCCCCCCAGCTTCCCCTAGTTTTCACTGGTATGACCTTTAAAAAATGATTAGAAAATGGGGGTCAAATCAAATAACGTAATGTACTAAGACAAAGAAGCTCCTAGTACAGCAGTAGGATGCAGTGGCCTGCACTGAAGGTTGCTGATTAAAAACATTATGTCTGTTCAGTCAGTGTCAAATAAGAACAAGGCTAGAGCACAGCATTTGGCCAACAATGCTCCAATTAATATGATTTCTATAAGGCTTATATAGGTCTGTAACACATGATTCAGTATCCCACAGTGTAGGCCACTGGCTCCAAAAATTGCATCCATTGGGACAGTGCCAAAAATGGACACATCTTCCTGTTATCAGTTTCTGTTTTTGCCACCTCTGCACCAGCCCTTTCTATCCCTTAGGACCTGCTAGTCAGCCCTCAATGCTTTGGCCCCCCCTCAGCTTTGGTCACCTACCTCCATCTAGCCTTGGCTATACCGCCCCAGGTGGGAACAGGGGTGGAACTACCCTGAACTTTTGTGTCTCGTCAGGTGGTTCTGGTCACTTGAGGAGGCAGAATCCCAGGATGCACTGTGGTCATCATTGTGGAGGTACTGGAGTAACTTTTTCCTTCATTTTTCTCCCAGCCTCTGGAGACATCGCACACATGGTCATCTAGGCAGGCCTGCCCATGCTATGTGTGCATCCACCTGCTGATGTCAGTGATGTCGCCACCCTCCCATTGGAGGGTGCACTAACACCTCTGATCACCCAGGTGGCAGTACTGAAGTGGTCAACAGAACTCTCCCTCCCTGCCTCCCTGGAAGAGGAGAACATCACCTGGGATGCCTCAGCCTCATCCCCCAGCCAGCCCCCAAAAACCCAAGCTTGTTCCCGAACTCAGGTTGCCAGCGTTGAGTGGTAGCACTACTGCTGTGCCAATGGGCTGTCACATCTTCCTGTTATGTAAGGGAGAAGTGTTTATAAGTGTGGATATGTGTTGCTGACACTATTACCTGCAGTGAAAAATATGTGCTTGCAATTGGGCAACTGAGGTACTTAACAGCTACCTGTGCCAAAGAGGGCCAAATTGTGTTTTTTTTTGTATTAGTACATGAGCTCATCTCCTTCTGCTAGTGGCATGTTCTAATCCAGATAAACCTGCATCATTTTATTTGCTACCATCTCAGACATCACTATGCTAGACAGTGACTTACCATGCTTTTTAATAGAACCGTAGTCAGACAGTTGCTCCCTGAGTGATTTGTTATCGATAGCTGTCTTAATGGGGGTGCAACAGCAGCAGTGGCATCATTAGTTCTCAGTTGGCTTGGAGACAAGAATGAGTGACTCCTATGACATTCAGCAGTAGCAGTGGCAACACCCTGGGATCATCTTTCTTTCTTCTCATCCTCTTGGTCTGTAAGTGTAATTGCAAGAGATTATGTGTGTTCTTCTTGTGCTGACAGCCTTTTTTTGTGCCATACATGCATAGAGAGTACATGGATAAGCCACGCTTTTTAGGACTGCTGATCCTTGCCACATTATTGTGCATCAAAGAATGTCTTGAATGTGTCCTTGAAGTGAGGGTCCAACAGAGTGGCCAAGACATAGCAGTCAGCTCTACATATTTCTAAAATTTGTGTTTCATTCCAGAAACGTGTTCTTATTCTTTCTGCTAGATTGACAGCAGTGGATCCTCCATGTCCTTGCACTGAGCTTTCATGCAAACATGTCACAAGTTAATCAGGGCAGTGAGAGGCAGTACCTGGCATTACCTGCTGCATCAACACTTATCACCCATTTCACCTCTTCAAAGGGCGTCAGCATAGTGTAAAGTGTGTCCATAAAGTGTCATTGATTTGGTGTGAGGTTTACCTCTCCCCTGAGTCTGCACTATAGTGATATAGCATTGACATCGTTTTAGAAACTCACAATGGGGGGGCAGGGGTTCCATATTGCTACAGCAACATCCCTGACCATGATGCCCCCCCCACAGTGACAGACACACAGTGACATCCCTGACTTTGACGTGACCTGATGACGACCGGCAACATTGAAACAATGACTAACACTGTTGGTCGGATCAATGCGGGCTGTCCATGCAGGGGCTGTGCCCCCACAACCTCCCCCCCCCACTTTATATATCTAACTCCACATCATTGTTGTAGGCTGTGGAGGCCCACTAGTTTGTTTTTGGTTTTTGGCATTTGTGATGCCTGCCACTCTGCAACCTACGCTGTCCCTGCCTTACAGCTTTTGAACCCCTTCCAGTAGGCAGAGTGACACAAGCGACAGGACAGGAAATACAAAATGAATATTACATTAATCTAAACGAGTACTGTATATCAGATAGTACTCTGGGGAGGGACAGGCACTCCAGTGGGCGTAACACTGCCAAGGTGGTCAGGATCCACACAGAGTGGTGGTTGATATCAACCTGAAAGACATTAGTTGGAGAAGGCATATCTTAATTTTGTACCACTTGCACTGAGAGTACTACACAATAAATGACAGTACTTCACTGCTTGTGCAAAGCACTTCAGAGTTACTCACCTGGTGGTTGGCAAGAACCAAGCCTTTGACAATATGGGTCCTTGTACAGGCCAGTGTCTGAGAAATGGAGCGATGGGATCTGTGTGAGATATACAATATGGTGCAAGTGCCTGATCAGGGACTACTTTGTGGGTTGCTTGTACAGTGAATTCCTTGCTATGTCCAAAACCAACACTGTATTGTTGCTGTTAATAAAATAAATTAAAATGTTTTTAGGTCACCGGATATGGGCCTCAATGTCAGGACCCTACGCTGATTGTTATGCATGAAAACTGAAAATGGCTGCTGCACAGAATGTTTTTAATGCCCCAATGTACTGGGACCTGTTGCTCTCAGCAGAGGGTTCCTGGTCTAAATGACTCAGCAGACCTGTGCTGAAAGGCATTATTCACCCTCATGAATATGTTGTCTTTGCCACAAGTACTGTGTTGCCACTGCAACCACTACAGAACAGTACTGAATATGAAGGTCCACTAAGGTTACACAGACTTGTTTTACAGGGTGATGATGGCAGCATTGCTATCAGTATGATGGAGATGTTTTACAGGGTGATGATGGCAGCATTGCTATCAGTATGACGGAGATGTTTACAGGGTGATGATGGCAGCATTGCTATGAGTATGACTGATGTTTACAGGGTGATGATGGCAGCATAGCTATCAGTATGACGGAGATGTTTACAGGGTGATGATGGCAGCATTGGTATCAGTATGACAGATGTTTACAGGGTGATGATGGCAGCATTGCTCTCAGTATGACAGAGATGTTTACAGGGTGATGATGGCAGCATTGCTATCAGAACGACAAATGTTTACAGGGTGATGATGGCAGCATTGCTATCAGTATGACAGAAATGTTTACAGGTGATGATGGCAGCATTGCTATCAGTATGACAGAGATGTTTACAGGGTGATGATGGCAGCATTGCTATCAGTATGATGGAGATGTTTACAGGGTGATGATGGCAGCATTGCTATCAGTATGACGGAGATGTTTACAGGGTGATGATGGCAGCATTGCTATCAGAATGACAGATATTTACAGGGTGATGATGGCAGCATTGCTATCAGTATGACAGAAATGTTTACAGGTGATGATGGCAGCATTGCTATCAGTACGGCGGAGATGTTTACAGGGTGATGCTGGCAGCATTGCTGTCAGTATGATGGAGATGATTACAGGGTGATGATGACAGAATTGTTATCAATATAACAGAGATATTTACAGAGTGATGACGGCAGCATTGGTATCAGTATGACAGATATTTACAGGGTGATGATAGCAGCATTGCTATCAGTATGATGGCGATGTTTACAGGGTGATGATGGCAGCATTGCTCTCAGTATGACAGAGATGTTTACAGGGTGGTGATGGCAGCATTGCTATCAGTATGACGGAGAAGTTTACAGGGTGGTGATGGCAGCATTGCTATTAGTATGACGGAGATGTTTACAGGGTGATGATGGCAGCATTGCTATCAGTATGACAGATGTTTACAGGGTGATGATGGCAGCATTGCTATCAGTATGACAGAGATGTTTACAGGGTGATGATGGCAGCATTGCTATCAGTATGATGGAGATGTTTACAGGGTGATGATGGCAGCATTGCTATCAGTATGACGGAGATGTTTACAGGGTGATGATGGCAGCATTGCTATCAGAATGACAGATGTTTACAGGAATATGGCAGCATTGCTATCAGTATGACAGAAATGTTTACAGGTGATGCTGGCAGCATGTGCTATCAGCTGACGGAGATGTTTACAGGGTGATGCTGGCAGCATTGCTGTCAGTATGATGGAGATGATTACAGGGTGATGATGACAGAATTGTTATCAATATTACAGAGATATTTACAGAGTGATGACGGCAGCATTGGTATCAGTATGACAGATATTTACAGGGTGATGATAGCAGCATTGCTATCAGTATGACGGTGATGTTTACAGGGTGATGATGGCAGCATTGCTCTCAGTATGACAGATGTTTACAGGGTGGTGATGGCAGCATTGCTATCAGTATGACGGAGAAGTTTACAGGGTGATGATGGCAGCATTGCTATCAGTATGACGGAGATGTTTACAAGGTGATGATGGCAGCATTGCTATCAGTATGACGGAGATGTTTACAAGGTGATGATGGCAGCATTGCTATCAGTATGACAGATGTTTACAGGGTGATGATGGCAGCATTGCTATCAGTATGACAGAGATGTTTACAGGGGATGATGGCAGCATTGCTATCAGTATGACGGAGATGATTACAGGGTGATGATGGCAGCATTGCTCTCAGTATGACGGAGATGTTTACCGGGTGATGATGGTAGCATTGCTATCAGTATGACAGATATGTTTACAGAGTGATGATGGCAGCATTGCTACCAGTAATGTCAGAGATGTTTACAGGTGATGATGGCAGAATTGTTATCAGTATTACAGAGATATTTACAGGGTGATGATGGCAGCATTGGTATCAGTATGACAGATGTTTACAGGGTGATGATGGCAGCATTGCTATCAGTATGACGGAGATGTTTACAGGGTGATGATGGCAGCATTTCTGTCGGTATGATGGAGATGTTTACAGGGTGATGATGGCAGCATTGCTATCAGAATGACAGATGTTTACAGGGTGATGATGGCAGCATTGCTATCAGTATGACGGAGATGTTTACAGGGTGATGATGGCAGCATTGCTCTCAGTATGACAGAGATGTTTACAGGGTGATGATGGCAGCATTGCTATCAGTATGACAGATGTTTACAGGGTGATGATGGCAGCATTGCAATCAGTATGACAGAAATGTTTACAGGTGATGATGGCAGCATTGCTATCAGTATGACAGAAATGTTTACAGGTGATGATGGCAGCATTGCTATCAGTACGACGGAGATGTTTACAGGGTGATGCTGGCAGCATTGCTGTCAGTATGATGGAGATGATTACAGGGTGATGATGCCAGAATTGTTATCAATATTACAGAGATATTTACAGAGTGATGATGGCAGCATTGGTATCAGTATGACAGAAATGTTTATAGGTGATGATGGCAGCATTGCTATCAGTACGACGGAGATGTTTACAGGGTGATGCTGGCAGCATTGCTCTCAGTATGACAGAAATGTTTACAGGTGATGATGGCAGCATTGCTATCAGTATGATGGAGATGATTACAGGGTGATGATGACAGAATTGTTATCAATATTACAGAGATATTTACAGAGTGATGACGGCAGCATTGGTATCAGTATGACAGAAATGTTTACAGGTGATGATGGCAGCATTGCTATCAGTATGACGGAGATGATTACAGGGTGATGATGGCAGCACTGTTATCAGTACGACCGAGATGTTTACAGGGTGATGCTGGCAGCATTGCTCTCAGTATGACAGAGATGTTTACAGGGTGATGATGGCAGCATTGCTATCAGTATGACAGATGTTTACAGGGTGATGATGGCAGCATTGCTATCAGAATGACAGATGTTTACAGGGTGATGATGGCAGCATTGCTCTCAGTATGACGGAGATGATTACAGGGTGATGATGACAGAATTGTTATCAATATTACAGAGATATTTACAGAGTGATGATGGCAGCATTAGTATCAGTATGACAGATGTTTACAGGGTGATGATGGCAGCATTGCTATCAGTATGATGGAGATGTTTACAGGGTGATGATGGCAGCATTGCTCTCAGTATGACAGAGATGTTTACAGGGTGGTGATGGCAGCATTGCTATCAGTATGACGGAGAAGTTTACAGGGTGATGATGGCAGCATTGCTATCAGTATGATGGAGATGTTTACAGGGTGATGATGGCAGCATTGTTATCAGTATGATGGAGATGTTTACAGGATGATGATGGCAGCATTGCTCTCAGTATGGCAGAGATGTTTACAGGGTGATGATGGCAGCATTGCTGTCAGTATGACGGAGGTGTTTACAGGGTGATGATGGCAGCATCGCTGTCAGTATGACGGAGATGTTTACAGGGTGATGATGGCAGCATTGCTATCAGTATGACAGAGATATGTACAGGGTGATAATGGCAGCATTGCTATCAGTATGACAAAGATGTTTATAGGGTGATGATGGCAGCATTGCTGTCAGTATGACAGAGATATTTATAGGGTGATGATGGCAGCATCACTGTCAGTATGACAGAGAAGTGTACAGGGTGATGATGGCAGCATTGCTATCAGTATGACAGAGATGTTTACAGGGGACAGCATTCGCCATTTGCCAGAGTTGTAGATTGGGATTCTTCCTGATAAAAAATAACCTTGCCTGAAACTCTTTAGACCCAGACCGACTATCTTCTACAGTACAGGAATGAACAAAGGCGGGGCTGCCTAATGCTGAGCACCACTGTCAGTACATTACTGTGCATTACTTCCACTTTGCTGTGTATCACTGTGTGCCCAAAGCTGAGCCAGTACTAGCTGAGTGCGAAGTTGGAAAAAATTTGCTTCACAAATGAATTTGCAAGTTCACCACAATTTGTAAAGTTAATCCACCTTACAGAGTGCCAGTTTGCAATACAGGAATAACTTCATGAATAGTGAATTTGATAACTTCATGGGTGAAGTGGAGCTCACAGGCAAAGTTCACTATGTACTATGGGATCAATCACATGGTACTGAAATGCACTGGTTGTATACCATGCCGAGGTTGTGTTCAGTGCAGTCTTATGAAGAGAGAGTGGGGGAGAAGTCTGTCTCTGCTTGTCTGTGCAATAAAAAACAACAACTTTTAAATCAGTCCAAAAACTGAGCATGTGGAAACAAATCACTCACAAAATGATTTAGAGGGCATTTTACAGCTCCATTAGTGTTGTTTCTGGTTTTGCCGATTTATTTTAAAGTTGTGGTTTTGTTTTGTCTAGTAAAAGCACAGCTGTGGGTGGGTGGGTGTGGGGGTTCAGCTAGCAATGCATCCCATAAGGATCGGTGACTTTGAGTATTTTTTTCACTTTATATTTTTATTGAAATTTGAGTACATAGGAAAGCTCATATCTTATACAATAGAAGAACATCCTCCATATAAGGTATAAACTATCACTTAACAAACACAGTATTTAGGGTAAACATATTGGAGATGCCTTATATACACATATTGATAATAAAACACAAACCTAGATAGGTTATCAGTGGAGAGCAGAAGGGTAACAATCAATACTTTGAGTATGTTTTACTTTAAATACTAGTCTGTGTATAGCAAATCACAAAAGCAAATGCTGGCACCATGCAAATTCTAAGTGCAAAAAATGGCTTGATGGTATGTAGAATTGCCAAGCAGCTCAGTTAGTGTGGACCTCTACTGGTTTCATCGTTACAACAGCATCATCAGGAAGATCCAATAAAGCCATTTTTTGCACTTTGAATTTGCATGGTACCAGCATTTGCTTTTGTGGTTTGACTTCGGATTTATGCTGGGCACATCTTTTGTGGATAGAGCGGAATTGCTGCTTTTTAGCTGTTTGTAGCAAATATCTGATATGATTTTCCACAGTCTTTCTTTTTTAATTAAGTTTGACTGTGGTCTGTGATTTCTTGTTTTATTTCTGTAGTACAGTTTGGTGAGGTTAAGTGTAGTATTGTGTCAGTCTCTTTCTAGATTAGTTGTAGTTATTTAATTTAGTTTTCAAAGTGACAGTGTCACTTATAGTAATTTATTAATTATCCCTGTTGTGTGTGTTCTATTCATTCTTGTTATGTTAAAAAAAATTTGGTTGTTTTACTGTAGCTACTATTAGCTTGGTAAACTGTTCTGTTCAGAATTAGATGATACTGCTAATCTCGAGTTGGGGGAGTGGTGTCTGGTGCTGCTATTTAGTTTTACTGCAGGGTTTCTTTAAAGAGGGAATCTCTCCAAAATTTCTGGGATCACTAAATTCAGAATTTGAATCAGCATATCCCCAATGTGCCTCATGCCAAAAAGTTACTTTCATTTTTTTCCCATCTAGGATTTTATGCTCCCTGGAGCCTGGCAGGCAGCTATGGCCCCTCTCTCAGAGGAGCTGATCTCTGCACCTGAGCGTACCCACCTGGACCAATCTTAGAAATCCCCCACGGCTTACCCCACCCCACAACGGGGCCAGGGAGAGAAGCGTAGCCTTTAACCCCACCCCCAGAGCATAATCCAGAAGTTGGGGCAGCCATGGGGATGCATCGGGCCATCAAGGAGCCTGCCAGCTCCCTTTCCCACATTTTCTTCTGACCCCCCTCCCCGCTGATGTAAGGATGCCAGCTACATGCCATCCTGACCCGTACTACCCTCCAGCCACTGCCAGAGGGCAGTCAGGGAGTGGGATGGCAGAATCTCCCTCCCTGAGAGAGGAGAGCAGTCCTCCAGATTTTCAGTCCTCTCTTGCCCTTGCCAACCCCCAGTGACCCAGACTCATTCCCAAACCTGGGTCACATGTGTGGCACAAAGTGTAGAGACCAGCTCCTCAACCTCCAGTGCAACCAGGCCAGACTGATCTCTAAATTACTTTGTTCAAAAGTTACAATTCATTTTGTAACCCTACCTCACAGCCTAGTCCTCCCTACAAGCAACCTTATATGACTTATTTTTCCCACATTACATAAAATGCAGTTGTAGTAAACATCCAAAAAAAGGAAAGCTGACACTGGGCAGGTCAGGGCATGCACTTCCATAATGTGCAGATGCAAGGTACAGTACTTCAGAATGTGGTGGAGGAGTTAGAATGCAGTAGCAAACGTGGCTTTAGAATGACAAGGTTGTGCAATTTTTAGAATACTGCAGGCATGAAATTTCAAAATGCCACCAAGTTGCAATTGTGGAATGCAGTAATGACTCAACCCCAGAAAGTATCAAGGATGCAAGTGATAATTTTGGAATGTGGCGGTGTTGCACAGTTTCAGAATGTGGCAGTGATGCACAGTTTTGGCATGCGGTGATGACGCACAGTTTTGGAATTTGATAGTGACACACAGCTAGATCATTTAGTTTTGTGGCCCCGACTCTGTGGAAGTCTCTACCTCGTCAGGTGTGAAATAGTCTGACTGTCCTGAGTTTTGAAGACCCACCTTTTTAGTATAGCTTTTAATGATCTATAATAGTTTTAAATTCTGTTTATTTATTGTTTTATGAAATTGTACAGGCACTTTGGTTTTGAGAAAAGCGCCTTTTTAAAAATAAAGTTTGATTGATTGATTGAGTTTTGGTATGTGGCAGTGGTGCACAATTTTAGAATGTGACAGTGGTGCAAAATTTTGGAATGCGACAGTGACACACAATTTTGGAATGTGGCGGTGGTACACAATTTTGTAATGTGGCAGTGACACAAGTTTGGAATGTGGTGGTGACACAATTTCAGAATGTGGCATTGAAACACATCTTCGGAATGTGCCTGGGATGTACAATTTTAGAATGTGGTGGTGATGTGATGCACAATTTTGAAATGAGGTGGGTGTGTACAATTCTGGAATGTGGCAGGCACAAGCAATTTCAGAATTAAATGGTGTGTTCTGTCTCATTCCAACAGTGTGCATTGCCATTATATTCTGAAATTGCCAGTTCCCACCAAATTCCTTGATGTGTCCCTGTTGCATTTTGAGGTTGAGTGTCCTACCACATTTCGAGGTGATGCATTCTTGACACATTCTGAGATTGCATGCCCCCCCACAACATTTTAAAATTGTGCTCCACCATGAAACTCTATACCTCGGTGCAGCACTGTATTCCAAAACCACATCCTGACACATTCTAAAATGCAGTGTCATGCATCTGAATATTCTGGAAATGCAAGCACTGCAGCCAACCCTCTGACAGTGTATTTTTTTTTAATAATTACTACAGCTACTATTTCTTAAACTTCTGGGGAAATGGGTACAATAATGTTGCTGACAGGCAGGACTGTTGTGAGTTCTGGTTATTACATCATCACTGGCTCTTAGCTGGAATTTTTATTTATTTATTTATTTATTGATTGATTTATTCCACAAAAAGTCCTTTGGGCAGTGCCTATTTTCAAAGGGTTTAGAGTCAGCATTAACAGGAAAATAACAAGTTAATACACTACAATACAAAGTAGCACTGTAACAAATGAATACAATACAATGCAATTCAAAGCAGCACTGATGTAAACAATACTTACAGCACATCAGACAAGGTTTGCTATATGTTAAAGTTCACAGAACCTTAAACATTCAGGTACTACCACATGCGGCTTGTGTGCGTTAGTAAAAGCAATTTATAAATATAATTCATAGTAGTTAATTTAGCCTCAGTAGTTCTAGATTTCTAGTTCTAGACTGGAAGAGTGAGGAGAAGAGCAGGGATTTTATTTGGTTAGGGAAGCAGTCAGCTTTTAAGGAGAGAGGCAGCTCAGTCCAGAGTTTGGCAAATCATTAGGAAAAGCTGGCTTGCCCTAGAGAGATTTTCTTTCAGGGGAGAACTAGAAAATTTTGAACTACTCCCATGGTGATGTAAGATTTGTCCACAAAGCCGAACATGGCTTGAAGGCCTGGGGACAGAAAGCCAAAAAGAGTTTTTCGTCCAGTGATAAGAGTATTGTACCCAAGCCAGGGTTCAAGATTAAGGCAATTTAAGCTACTGTACAGTACACTGGTGGGTGTGTCATGTTTTAATCCAAGGGCAAAATGTCAGGCTCTGTTGAGGACACCCCATACTCTAGATAGCTCACCATCATTTGCAGAGCCATAGACAATGATCCCATAGTCTATGATACCAGAGATGAAAGACCTGACTAGGATCATTAGTCAATGTGAGCAGTAAAGGACAGGGTAAGATCCAGGGTAACACCAAGATAACTGAATGTAGCCACTTGCTCCAGGGGAGTGCCAGTCAAGGTGGTTATTGAAAGTGTAAGGGAGGAAGGGGATTTATTGCGAGTGGTGAAGACCATGCATTTAGTATTCTTGGAATTCAGCACAATGAGGTTAGAGGAGAACCAGTCCTGAATGACGCTGAAGTCAGATTGGAGTTTCTGCTACAGAATCCCCAGGTTCATATCAAATGACTGCATTGTCTGCATAAAGCAAAACATTCGTGGACTTGTGGACATTGGGCAATTCATTCATGAAAAGACAGAAGAAGAAAGGACCAAGAACAGACCCTTGGGGAACTCCTATAGTTACTGTCTGAGTTTCTGAAAGCACTCTAAACATTTAACTGCTTGGGTCTGCCCTCTAGATAGTTACTGAACCAGGAAACAACATCTGAGGAAAGGCCCAGGGAATGCAGTTTCCAACAGAGGAGAGCATGGTTAACAAGGTCAAATGCCTTGATAAAGTCAATATATATGGACTTGGCAATTTCACCTCTGTCAAGAGCACAGTACAGAGCTTCTATAAATTCCAGCAGAGCTGTACTAGCGTGGTGTTTTTTCTGAAACTGTAATGCTCCCTAAGGAGTAGCCCTTGTTTATGCAAATAGTGAGTGAGCTGGTCGTTGATGGCTTTCTCCAGGATTTTTGACAGCAGAGACAAGATAGAGATAGGGCAATGGTTAATGAGGAGGTAGTGCACACCACCCTTATGGTGAAGTGAGCTTTTTTCCACAGCTCAGGGACTTTGCCAGTGGATAGGGACATGTTAAAGATAATCTGAAATGGACAGGAAACGTCTATATAAATCATTTCAGGAGCTTAATGTCAATGTTATCAGGATCTAGCCAGGTGGATATGTTAGCCTTATTAGACAGTTGAATACTGCCTTCTGAGAGAGCTTTTTGAAGTAGAATTTGGGCCTGAGTGGGGAGTCAGATGGCTCAGTGTATGAGGTGAGGTGGGTAGGGTCAGGTATGTAAGATGACAGGTCGCAAAACATTTTGTTGAAGGAATTAGTAATGTTTTCATCGCCATCGACTGTGGAGTTGTCAGTTGTAATGGAGCAGGACAGACTAAGTTGACAGGCAAAGTTGTAAAAGGCAAATTTCCTGCTAAATAGTAAAACCTTAATTTCGGCAGAAAATTAAAACTTTGCAACATCTAGCTGGCCCAGTGGTGTAGAGTGCTGAGGTGCTGTAAGTACCTTACCTCTCACCACACCAGTGACTTGAGTTTGGAAATTAGCTCAGGTCAGCAGGAGTCAGCTGAGGGGAGAATTAGGAGAGTATCATCAAGCAGCTCTCTGGCAGCTCTTCTCTCCTAGCCTGGGGTGGTGAATGATACCAGCTTTTAGTTGCCACCAGGTAGAGGCCTGGTGGTGGTGCCTGTGCTTGGGAGACAGACTTAGGTCAGTGGAGAGTGAAATGAGCCACGGCTCTGGAACGCATGCACACCTGCATGTGCATGCACCCTCCATGCTGCCATGGCCCTGGGATGTAGGGATAAAAAAATGCAGAAAAATGGGAGGACTAGGGCTTTGTGAAGCCCCACCTGTGATACTACAGTCTACCTTGCTGCTTCAGTTGCAAGGTGTATTCTGGATGTGAGCACACCAAGGGAGGAACAGCCATCCACTCCCTGGCCCCTATGTGGGAGGAAATATGTAGGGAGACCAGGAGGGAGGCATAGAATGGTCGACGGTGCCTAGAGAAAATGCTGAGAGGAAGAAAAATCTTTGTGGAAAACAAAACTTTGCAACATTTGTAGTTGGTACTGATAACCCCTGTGCCATTTGTATCTTCTACATGGACAACAATGGACAACAGAGCTGCACCCTAATATTATGACCTTTCCAGTGATCCACCAACCTTCCCAGTGACTTACCATCCACCCCAGTGACCCTTCAGCCTCCTCTTTTACTTAAACAAAAAGTAAGCAATAAGGCATGATGGGGTGTACATTAGACAGTTCTAATGCATGGCTGGTAATGTTGTGAGGCATAAGGCCACAGGCCGAGTGCATCCAAACCACTCATTGTGCTTTAGAACTGTCTATCGCACACCCCAGAGTGACATATTGTGCTTATGAAATGGTCTTTTGCATATTACATCAATGTAGTGGGCATAATGTTCATGTTTAAATGGAAAAAAAATAATTTACTGTGTTTTCATTTTTTTATTTATTTATTGATATGTTTCACCAGGAGAGCACACTAAGCAACAAGTTGTTCATCTCACGGTGTGACCTGTGGGGGATTACATAGGGTTATGAAGGATGATCAGTTACAATAGTATGTGGGTAGTACAAACAATACAACATTGTAAGATTGTGCAACAACTGGAACACAAGGTAATGTACAATAAAAAGTAGTGAAACATTGGGCAAATTACATGTTTAAAATCATACAAATGAACATATATAAGTACAAAACAGTAATAATGCGATAAACCATTTATAGTGCATGAGTGTACAAGGAGCAGGCTCGAGGTAGTACGCAAGTGCTGTTGAAGTAAAAAGGATGAGGTTAGGCTGTGCCCACTAGTGACCCAGAAGGGCAGGATGAGAAGAGAGGGGGAGAGGCAAGAACTGAATATGAGGAGAAGGGGTAGCCATTTCCTGATTTCCCCCATCAGGATGTTGAGAACCCTGCCGGGGGGGGGTCATGGTAGGAAGGCAGAAACTGGGGATAGGTATTAAGGTGGATTAAAGCAGGAACAGCTGAGGGAAAGGTAATTGTGTAGGGCAGATGTAAAGGAGTAGTTGGAGGAGGAGTGACATATTTCAGGGGGGAGGGAATTCCAGATTTTAGGGAAACAATGGGCAAAACCAGTCTGACCGATTAGGGTGGAGCGACAAGGGACCGTCAAGGTGTGGGCGTCATTTGATCTGAGAGAGTGGGTGGGGGGAGGTGGAGTGTAGAGAGAGGATGAGAGATAGCCTACTATACTTTTTTTTTTTTTTGCATTTGGGACTTTTCTCCTAGTGCGGCTACTGTATATGAAGGTGGTTGATGTGGTGAAAATCCCCTCCCCCCACGGCATTTACATTCCTGTATGAAGAAACGCACATCCTTATTTGGAGAAATAGAACAGATGTGTGTGACTATTATTTCATTTTTTGAATTTATTTTTAGTTTTGTTCAGTTCTGTAAAGTCTGTCCGTGTGTCCATGGAGGAGCTGGTAAGCAGCATGTTATCAGGCATGTGTGGTCTGGTGAAGGAGTGAGTGGGAGTGTAGCATTGCAGAGAGGACTGAAAAAACCTTCTGAAGGCTCAAGGTAAACAGAAAAAAATAAAAACGGGTAGACATGTTAAATGTGTCGCTGAGGAGGAGCGAGTGGGAGACGGGTGTTGGCAGGGGAGGGACAGTGAATGGCTGAGGAGCAAGCAGAAGATGGATCTTTACCGGGGAGGGACAGTGAAAGATTGAGCTGCGGCTGAAACATCTGTATGAAAATATTTTAAAAGAAATAGAAAGAAATGGAGTTTTGTGTTGTTTGTGGGAACTGAATGGTTGAGATGGAGGGGTCAGATGTCATGTTCTCAGGGATGAGAAATATTTTTTTTTTGAGAGTTAGGCTGGTACCACTGTTAGTGAAACAAGATGGCTGCTGTTCATTTTCTGAAGCTTAAGGGTGGGCAGCAACACCCATATCAATGCCCAGTGGGCATTGCTGGAACTTCTTTCTGTGCATTAGACACTCTGGCGCATGGTCAGTGGTCAATCAGACAGAATACAAGTCTGTTTTTTATTATTCATATAACTGGGTAACAATGCAGATGTTAAGGTGTTGTTCAAGGTTACTACCCCTGCCTTTTACCCATGGGGCCACAAAACAATGTTGAGGAACGTAGGCTCATTAAACTCCTCAAATGGGGGTTGGTTCAGAAGGACTGCAAGTAAATGGTGCAGTATCTCCACCCAGAGAAAGAAATGGTGGACCAGACTAAACATACAATACTTCCCCTGGGATGCAGTAACAACACACCTCCCCAGTGGATGCAGGAAATTCAATTTTAACAAAATACGCTTTTTACCACAGTTAAGGAGAACACTAATAATAGTATGCTCACCCACAGAAGCAAGACACTAACAGGACTTTATCAACATAGTGCTTAGGTCCTGGAAAAAAGATGTTAAATAATAAGGCACTAATTTAATAGTTTAGCAGATAAATAATTACAGTATTAAAAGGTTTGGCAACCCAAAACTCTTGTGTAGTCTGGCAATAAAAGCCCCTTGCAAAGAAAGATGTTACTGTTCCTCTCTTGAGAGATATTACAGGCCCACCCAGAAGTAACACACAATATCCCTCATCTTACTTTACTGTTAGGCCCCAACTACCCTGGGTGACTGTACCCTACAGTAATATAAGTACTTTTAAACATGTTACTTTCAGCAATATATTTTAAACTGCAGTTCACTTAGTTACTGATTCCCAGGTTGCTGCATCATGCTGGCCTGACGACACATTTCACTGGATCGTGCATTAATTTATTTAATTAAATATGCATGCTTGCAATATGAAAACCCCACCAGACTATCTTTTTGGTTAGCACTAACACCAGACCTGTATTTCAACATGGAAATTGTTACAAATTGTGACCTACAGAAGATAGGCTTGCAAAACTCTTTCTGGCAAGGCCATTACTTATGCATCTGTTGGTAATGCAGGGTGACACTTTAGTAGGATCCCAGAGTAGTCATCCAAGCAGGCCTCAGGTGCAGGCTGGTACAAATGGTTCTGCGCAGGTAGAAGATAGGTGAATAAGTTGCTGGCCTAGGCTTTGGCCTGGTCGCTCCAATGTGGCATCATTCACGGAGCTCACCATTAGTGCAGCAGTGTTCAAGGTCCATGTGAGCTCCCTGTCTCACCCTTGGTTGCACTCACAGTCGAGGATACTGAAGTACCCAGAGACTAGACTTCTGACATCACTCATCCCTCAGTCACACCAGACAGAGTAGAAAAGGGCAATTTTCCACCACCAATATCAGTAGCTCTCTCTCTGTTCTGCAGCAGTTCTTTCTTGCAGCTTTTGCAGGAAACTCACACAGCAACAGCAATCAGTTCATAGTGACTTCAGCAGCATTCAACAGAAACAGCCAGTGACTTCTTATTTTGAGTCCGGCTAAGACCTCATCTTTTCTTTTCAGTGCATCTTGAGCATCTGAATGCATGACCAGAACTGACTGAAAACCCCTACTTGCAGACGGGAAGGTCCCAGTACACAGACATTCCATCTCCGGAGTGGCTGCCTTGGTTGTCAGTCACACTTTTGCCTCCCCTAGTGGTGGAAAACAGATGCCTCTCTGCAACTAGATTGCTTTAGGTTTCTTGCAGAGACCCTCAGATTCTAGTTGGCTGATCGCGGGGGTTAGGGGTCGTCAGTATGACATCCATATTGTATACATTTCTCAATACAGGCTGCAGACTGCTTTTGCACAGTTTATTTCAGCTGGATGCTGCATTAACTCCACTTACCTAAGTTTATACTGTAATTTGGTGTATCTCAGTGACATCAGTAGTGATCCATTGCTCCTCTTTTGGTGTGAGGGCACCTCTTTCATCGGTGGTACAGAGCAAGGAATTACTTCAAAATTCGATTGGCTTCACTTGACCTCTTATACCAGTTCCAGTTGGAGAACACAGGCATACAGGTGGACCCACCCTAAGCCCAGGAGGGCTCAACAGTTAAGCCCCACATTTGGCGGGATTACATTCATCATGTTACCATTTCCATTTTTAGGTGACTCTCCATGTGTCCAGCAAGAACCTAACCCTGGCCATTTGGATCTTGTACAGGCTACTGTATGACCACAGTTTCAGGAATGGAGGTAAACATGGGCCATCCCTCATGAAGGGTCAATGCCACACCACTGCTGGGCCATACCTGGGTAACTCATGGAAGCAGACCATGAGGCTTCCAGCGTCACCCTGCAATGATGTACAATGCTGACTGAAATAAATTTCTGTTACATGAAATACTTCATGACATTAAATTACTCGGAAAGTAAATTGTGCTGTACTTACTGTACAGCACTAACTAAATACTGACCTCCATTTAGGGGGGTGTTTGCCAAATACACCCAACCACCTGGGCTCCAAAAGCTCAGGGTGAAGTGTTTGGGCAGGAAATGCACTCCGCCTATTGCCTTTTTGTCTGCACAGCCATATTGTACAATTTGCAGGCACTGGGTCAGCCAGGCCCAGCATTGCAGATGTTAAATTTAAACAATAATGAAACAAAAAAAAATCACTGCCTCACAGTTTTAACCCCCACACCATAACAAGTGAAAGCACATCACAGTCAATATTGTAAATAGATGGGCCAACATAAGTTCCTAAAAATAAAGTTTGAGTTATGTTGTATCCATGACATTCCAGATATTACCTCATGGGTTCCCAACCCACCTGATAGGCTAGTGATGCACATGTGACCCATATCAAATTTCTCAGGATAGCCAGGTCCCAGGAGTCTCTTCTACAGTTCAACCTTTGCATCTGAAAGAGGCTACGAGCACTCCAGGAATCTGTTTTATCAATCAACTGAAAGTAGGCCAAAATGGATAATTTACTAAAGCTGTGACTTCCACAATAATCAAGTGAAATCAGTTGTGATTCCAAGAGCAATGTGTGTGTAAGTGTTGGTTATTAGCTAGATTTCCAGAAAATAGAGCTCAGAATTCTCTGTCTGGCTAGTTTCATTTCAGCATTCGCTATGGATTTAATTATACACTGTTGCTTGAAAGACTGGAGAGAAAATATTAATTTCACTGATCTGCTTTTTGTATTCGTTATATTAGACTGTGTTTAGGCTGGGAGCCTACTAGATAGCATCTGAGAAAGGGAGTCTGCATGCCTAGCCTGTAATTACCCTTGTCTGCAATATCATTGAAGCTAGATTTCAGCTGTGAGATAAGTCAGAAATTGTTTGCTATTTTTAAATTATCACTAAAAGCAGAATGAATAAGAACCCTGCTGCCTGGATTTCTCGAGAAATAAGTGATGATACTGTAATAAACAAACTCTGCATGCCTAGCTATGCTGTTTAAATCGTGTGCCCTAGCGCCATCCAGTAGCTGGTATTCCCCCCTTCCAAGCGAGGAACCGCTCCTGAAAGATCAACAGCCTGAACAGCATCTTAGGCCAAGTCCTGTGGCTTCCCCTCTCAAGTGGAGCACACACCATGGTCTCGCTCAGAGCTCCAGCGCTACCACCGAGATTGCGGGTAGTGCAGGAAGTGAAATACACCATGGCTTGCAGTCCCTCCCTTAGCGACTACGGTGGGAGTTTGTTATTGCACTGTGGATAGCACAGGTAGCAGATTACATGACGGCTTACAGTTCCTCTCCTAGCGACTCTGGCGGGAGATGCAATTAAATTGGACGGGTTTGTTTTGGAGCTACTTTACAAGGGTAGCACAGAGTAAAAGACTCAGTCTCCATTTGTTTCAAGTTCGAGTAAGCAGCCCCTCACCAGTGGCCAATGCGCAAGTAATAAGAGTGCTGCTGCCCTAAATGATGTAGAGGAATTTTTTTACTCAAGTGCTCACAGGGCGCGTGGTACTGCAAGAGCCCCGCATTTCTCTCTGGGCCACACCTTAGAGCCATATCATGGCCACCATGTGGGACTAGGCTTCACCACTTGGATCGATCGCCATTTTCAAGCTGTAGATCCAAAGACAATGCCCAACCATCATTTTGTCTGGTCCTTCCAACATGGTCTAGCAACCATTGCATTAGATCAGACCCACAAACAACAGCCGCCATTTTGAATGTGCATTGCGGCTGCCATTTTAGGTAGTCACTTTCCTAGGGACTAGGACTTTCTAGCCAACGGACCTTCCTTTAACAGGAAGTAATTCCATTCATGACTTGCCTCATCGCATCGTGCAATAGACATCTGACTGCCTTACAACTTACATAGCTCAGGCTCTAGCATTCCATTCCATCAGGATTTCAGCACTATGGTTAATTCCCCCCTCCCAGGTTACAGCATGTTTGACCTAGATTTAGATGGGGGAGCTATATCTACGCCCCACAGGCACTACATCCACACCCCTATAGGGTTCCTTATATACTGCGTTTTTTATACATATAAGTAGTTCATCTGGGTTACTTGCAATCTTATCATAATCATATCTGATTTTACAGGGGTGTACAACTCAGGTAATATAAAGCTAACATTGCCCTTCTTTCACTCCCTAGATGGCGAAAAACAAGAAATGCGTCTCATGCAGTACAGTACTGATGCCCCATAACCCAGGTCCTCAATGTCCAGCATGCATGATTGAGGAGGAGCGGTCGGTAAGGGGACAACTTCCTACTACTGAATTGGATGACCAAGGGCCTGGAACTTCCAATTGGATGAATCCAGGAGCACTGCTTATCCAGACTTAGCAGGCAACAGTGGCTATGATGGAGAGCCAACAAAACGTTATGCTCAAGGTCATGGAGAAGCTGGAATTGCTATCCAAAAGTTCAACACCAACTCCCGTACCACTTCCATCTCCAGGCCCAAGCAACCCCCCCCAGCCCAACAACAGAGGTACCTCCTACCCCTTCACCAGATGATGGAGATGATGGGGGGCACCAGATGATGGTGAAGATGTCGAGCCGAGCTAGGAGGACATGGACGTCATGCCCGAGATACCTTCACTAACCTCACAGCTCTGCTTCTTTGATTTAATCCCAGGCCTCATGTGGGCCATAAAATTGACAATGGGTTTTGACATACAGGAACCCAAGCAGGAATCCAAACTTGACCCTATGATACAACAGAATCAGAAGTTTAAGGACACCTTTCCTAGCTGTCCCTCGATCGATGATGTCTTCTTAAAGGAGTGGGATGTGACTGAACCAGGTTGCATATCCGAGGAAAGAAACTTGGATAGAACATATCCAGTGCAAGAGGACAAGGTCAAGTTGTGGTGTATGGCTCCAAGTATCGAGCCGCAGATTGCAGTGCTCAGTAAAAAGACAGTGCTACCCTGCGGGGCCATCTCCCTTAAGGATCCCACTGACAAAAGAGTGGAAGAAATGTTAAAGAAACTCTTTTAATCTTCGGGAACAGCTAGAGCTGCTGTCACAGTGGTGTACTCTGCCAGGGCACAGATCTGTTGGTTGGAGAAGTTGTTAAAGAAAGCTGACCCCAAGTCTAGGGAAGCAGAACTGCTAGACTGTACTCTCGACACAGGCAAGTATCTGGGGGACATGGCGGTGGATACCCTAAAGCTAGAAGCCAGTTCTGCTGCCTTGGCAAACAGAGCCAGAAGAGCCCTTTGGGAGGCAGACAATGAGTCAAAGAATCTCATACAGAATCTGCCCTTTAAAGGGGATAATGTATTTGGCGAGGGTCTCAAATAGTTCCTCAAACAAAAAGAAGAGGTCAAGGATCTCATTAAAGATAAACAAAGAGTTACTTACTTGCCATCTGCCCGTCACAGATTTTGGGGAAACAACAGGTTTCACAAAAGCAGAAAGCAACATTATTCGAACAATTCCTTTTGGGGTACAGGCTATAGCAACGGAAACTTTCGTGGCACCTCGCAAGACAGCTACTCAGCTCCCAGAGGTAGACACCCATGTTTTGGAGGCAGAGGCGGGGAAGGGAAACACAAAACAGCACTGACTATTCCCTTCCCACAATCCCAACCCCGCTACCAACCCAGCTCCATCACTATCCCCTCCGTAGGTCAGGGACTGATGCTATTCCATCAGCAATAGCTACAGACAACATCAGACAGATGGGTACTGGAAATCATATCCCAGGGCTACTCCCTCGAATTCATAAGCAAACCCTGCATGGACAGACTAGTACTGTCCCCCATCGCAAAGAGGAGGGCCACCACCTATCAGGTCCAGGACACCATCCAGGACCTATTGTTAAACAACACAATCCACACGGTTCCAGAACCAGAGCTCGGCAAAGGAATTTACTCCATATTTTTCCTGGTGCCAAAAAAGAACAGAGAACTCAGACCAATTCTAGATCTGAAATTCCTGAACCGATTCATGTCCACCCCATGGTTCAAGATGGAGACACTACGGTCAACCCTAAAGAACATACGAGTGGGGGATTACCTCACATCAGTGGATCTGAAGGATGCCTACACACACATCCCAATCAGGTCCAGCCACCAACGATTCCTTCATTTCCACATACTGGGCCATCACTACCAGTATCAAGCCTTACCATTCGGGCTCACTTTAGCACCCAGGGTGTTCACAAAGGTGTCTATTGTCCTAGCAGCTTGACTGCGGGAACAGGGGATGGATATCATCCCTTACCTAGATCACAAATCACAAAGGTACACGGACGTGGTTCTGTCAGCCCTATCCTAATATGGTTGGGTGGTCAACCAGGAAAAGAGCTCCTTACAACCATCACAGCTTATAGAACATCGCAGAGTGGAGATAAACACAATCGAAGGGATGGTAAGACCCTCCAGAAAACGTATCGACACAGTGACATTGATAACCTGAACATTGTGGTCCACAGCGGAGCCAACCATGGGCCAAGCTGCCCAGGTCATCGGCTGTATGGCTTCCTGTCTAGATTTGGTTCCATGGGCAAGGTGGAACATGCGCCCACTACAGAATTGCATTCTACAGCAGGGCTCACCATTGGAGGATGACCTCAACAAGGTTGTCTACTTACCAAGGAGGGTCAAGGAATCTCTGGGGTGGTGGACACACCATCAGAACCTTGAGAAGGGCTACCCACTTGAACTGGCATACCAGGAGACAGTGAAAACCGATGCCAGTTTTTTCGGTTGGGGAGCCTGCATGCACGGTTCAACGGCACAGGGAAAATGGACGGTGACAGAGGCACATCTGTCCATCAACATCCTGGAAATGAGGTCAGTGTTCCATGCCCTGAGATCCTTCAACGACAGCATCATTGGCCGGTCAGTCCTGATAAAATCAGACAACTAGGTTATGGTGGCATACATCGTGAAACAAGGCGGAACGTGCAGCAAGATCATGCTCAGAGAGGCTGCCAAAGTATTAAACAGGGCCCAAGCCAATCTCACTCACCTTCATGCAGTACATATAGCCAGAAGCTAAATGTGAGAGTGGACTGGCTAAGTAGACAGCAGGTACATCTGGGAGAGTGGCAGCTTCACCCGGTCTTATTCGACATGATACAGAGGAGGTGGGGCCCCGTTCCAATGGATCTGATGGCATCCTAAGTGAACGCTCAGGTCAAGGTGTACTTCTCCTGACACAGAGAAAGGCACACTTTAGGAATAGACACATTATCTCAGACCTGGAACCAGGAGCGGTCATATATTTTCCCCCCAATTCCACTGATTCCACAGGTACTGGCCAAAATCAGAGCATCTCAACTACAGATTATTCTGATAGCACCATACTGGCCGCGAAGGGCATGGTTTGCATCAGCAGTAGCCATGACGTTGGACAGGTGGGCCATCCCTTGTCAGAAGGACATGCTGTTCCAGGGACCTGTGCTCCACCCAGCACCCCATACCCTAAAGCTGTCGGCCTGGCTCCTGAGAGGCAGCGACTGCTAACCCCTAGTTACCATGAATCGGTCATTTCCACCATCCTGCAATTCAGAAAACCCTCCACCACAGCCACCTATAGCAGGCAGTGGTGCAAGGCCGCACATATCAACCCCATGCAGGTGGACATGTCTGCGATACTACTGTACCTACAACAGGGTCTGGACAAGGGGCTATCCACATCTTCCCTACGGGTATAGTTGTCGGCTATAGGAGTGGCCATGGGCATAGTTAGGCATTACCAGTCTGGTGCCCATCCAGACGCTGTCAGGTTTCTCAAAGTGGCACAAAACATTCACCCTCACATATGGACCAGACGCCTGTTGCCCCATGGGATTTGATCATGGTACTTGATTACCTAGGGAGGGCTCCTCTCGAGCGGGGGCACTGGACCTCACTTTACTGGTTGGGTCTAAAGACCTGTTTCCTAGTAGCTATCTGCTCCACCCTCAGAATTAGCAAACTAGGGGCCCTGTCATGTAAAGAACCGTACACCATCTTTACAGCTTAGGGAGTCTTTATGAAAACAGTCCCAGCCTTCTGTCCAAAGGTAGTATCTATGTTCCATGTGGAACAAACACTAGAGTTGCCCACATTCCGGTCACAACCACAGCAGGGTGAGGCAGGAATTCCCCACCCCTTGGATGTAGGTAGCACCATTTCACAATATATTGCACGAACACAGACAATCAGAAAATCTGAAAGATTCCTTGTCATAGTCCAAGGACACAGGCAAGGAATGACTGTCTCAAAAACCACCATCGCTAGTTGGCTAAAAAAGACAGTACAGGAAGCGTACAAAGCCAATGGCATTACACCACTAGAAGGAATAAAAGCTCATTCAGCTAGAGCAGTGGCCGTCTCTTGGGCAGAAAGAGCTAGCGTGTCCATGGAGGACATATGTAGAGCAGTGACATGGTCCTCTGTCCACACATTCATGAGACACTATAGACTTCACACTCTATACAAACAAAGGACTGACTTTGCAAAAAAGGTTTTATCATCAGCGTGCCTCTCAACCTGTCCGCCAGATTACCCTGTCCCGCCCTAATGGATGTCCTGAACTGCTTATTATAAGTAACCCATGAGGTAATGTCTGGAGTGTCATGGATACAACATAACACAATGGGTATTTACTCACCTGGTAAAGGTGATTGTGTTAGTTGTATCCATGACACTCCACAACCCACCGTTCAGGGCAATAACGGCGGACAGAGTTCACGCTGGACAAATGAATTGTCAACAAATTAGTGTACTGTGAAAGTTACTACAGTTTGCATTGAACATATGAGTGACATTAGTCGGTATCATTAGGATACCGAATTAGAGTTGTTCATATAGGAAATAAATTGCGGTGGTGGATTTACTACTATTTCATATTCCTATTCTGTTTATGTTATATACATATTATTCTGTGAGATAGAGGTGGAAGTCACGAAAAGGGGATATGTTTGGCCTACAGCATTTGTATTTCAGCTATGGAAGAATCAAACTGGAGAAGAAACTCCTGGGATCTGGCTATCCTGAGAAATTTGATCTGGGTCACATGTGCATCACTAGCCTATCAGGTGGACTGGGAACCCACGAGGTAATGTCTGGAGTGTCATGGATACAACTAACACAATCACCTTTACCAGGTGAGTAAACACCCATTATAGATTTCAACTGACAGACAGGCTGGGATTGTAGGTCGTACATTGTCAGGTAGCCCCCCATTTCCCCCTTCCCAAATAAAGACACACACAGATCTTGGAGAAAATGGCCACAGCCATGCATTTATTTAATAACCTTTTTAATACTGATATTAATATTTGAACCATAAACTGAGCAGTGTGTGCTGCTGGGAGGTTGCGCCATACCTCAGGCACCCACACTGCCCACCAACCTGGTCCCCCTTAGGTGCATGCTGAAGTATCTCCAGTGGTTACAGGGTAAGTCATATGGTCAAGGCTCCTGAGGGTGCCCCCATCCTGCGCTGCTGTCCTTGCAGTATGTACTGATGGGATTAGACCATGACCCCACATGTAGGCCCAGGTTTTGCAGTCCACTATCCTCACACCCACCAGGGGCGACAAGTCCTTCGGGAGAATGGGCCTTCCCCCCTTTACCCCACTACCTTCATTCTGCACTCCTCCCGAGCTGCCTCACCTGGCTGTGACAGTTGCAATAATGAATGTTATTAGCCTACTACTATTTTACCTGCCTGATGCTTAGTGCCTGTCTCATAACATCCCTTTGAAGGAGGTGAAAAACCCAGGAAAAAAAACCTCATTATGGGGAAAACCGGGAAAAGTCACCACCCAACACTTACTGCAGTCACCCATATTGGGTCAAATGTTGCCCTCACTCACCTGGACCCCTGCCCTGCCTTCTGAGGGTGGGAGGGTGGGTGTCCAAATGCTTAGGAGGGAGAGATACTGGCTGAATGTCCATAGCTGCTGGTCACCTGGGCTAGCCATCTCCAGAGCAGCCGAGTCGCTGGTTACAAGCTGTTGGCTCACCCACAGCTATCCAGAGCAGCTGAGTCACCAAAATTACAAGCTACTGACCTACCTGGGCTAGCCGCCTCTGGAGCAGCTGACTCACCAAAGTTACAAGCCGCTGGCCTACCTGGGCTAGCCACCTCTGGAGCAGCCGAGTCAGCAAAGTTACAAGGTACGCTATTGGGACACCCGCGGAGGAGCCAGCATTTTCTTTTGTTGATTCTGTGCTGAGGAATTTGAATCTTGGCACCTTTTGTTTTACTCTGCTACTGGTGAACAGAGTGCTCTCACTCACTTGCCCCTCGCAACAAAGCTAACCGGACTGCATAATTAATTTTATATAGGGCTCCTTACTTAAAACATTGGTTGCTTGCTTAAATCAATAATTGTTTTGCAACCAATCATAAAGTTATCTAACTTGGCTGGTCTGCTCACCAAGGGGACCTCTGCAGGTGGGAGCAGAGTTGAGGTGCACTTCACAACAGCTGATTACTAGGCAGATTTTTCCCAACTGGGCCAATCCTGGCAGCAGCTCGTGAAAGTGGTTTAGCATCAGCTTAGGATGTATTAACCTGTGATGTTACACATGAACTCAGGAGTGTAGTCTGCATATTGTGAATTGATTCTATGACTGTGATAGTATTATAGTTGTTTAGTATAACCATGTTCTTACAATATGTTTCACTCGCTGGGCTGAATTAATTATTTGTGGGGTACTTCACCTGAACACAGTCTGACTGTAGAGTCCAGAACTTTCCCTACCTCCTCCTTACTCCTCCTACCTACAATCACTCACTCTCTCTGTCCCCTCTCCAGACTCTTTTACTCCTCCCCAATGCACCTGTTTAATCTGACTTCTTCCTTCTCTTTCTCTCTCCATAGCTGCTGGCCTACCTGGGGTAGCCACCTTCAGAGCAGCCGAGTCGCCGAAGTTACAAGGTACGCTATTGGGACACCTGCGGAGGAGCCGGCATTTTCTTTTGTTGCTTCTGTGCTGAGGAATTTAAATCTTGGTGCCCTTTTTTTTTTTACTCTGCTACTGGTGAACGGAGTGCTTGCACTCACTTGCCCCTCGCTACAAAGCTAACAGGACCACCTAATTAATTTTAAATAGGGCTCCTTACTTATAACATCGGTTGCTTGCTTAAATCAATAATTGTTTTGCAAAAAATCATAAAGTTATCTAACTTGGCTGGTCTGCTCACCAAGGGGACTTCTGCAGGTGGAAGCAGAGTCAAGGTGCACTTCCCTACAGCTGATTACTGGGCAGATGTTTCCCAATCTGACCAATCCTGGAAGTAGCTCGTGAAAGTGGTTTAGCATCACCCCACAGCTGCTGCGCGCCTTTCCCCACCCGCCCCCAATTCTCTCCCACCCTTAGCTGGTGTTGAATATATAGCCAGAAATAATCATGTGGGCTGGGCTGCTCAAAAAGAAAAAAAAACTATCTCCCTAAATTCTCATCTGCAGCTTATAACTGTTGGCCACTAGAGGTCCCCATTTCTTAATTCTACTCATAGTACCTCCAATAGGCCAGGGCTGGCGTCGGGGGGGTGCAAGGGATGCGACTGCGCCAGGGCCCAGAGTGCTAGCAGGGCCCATGGCCCCTTAAGTCAGTATAAAACATTTTTTTCTTTTTTTTTTAGTTTTAAACTGCTGATGGAGCAAAGCGATCAGCCCACTGCCTCCTGCCCACACCGCCAATCCCTCCCTGAAGTGTGCATGGATGGAGGACTCACTCAACTGACTGGTCTGGAGACCTGTGGAGGCATTTAAAAATTAAATCCCCTCCCGCCGGCACCTCCGTGCCTGCTGCACACAGTTACATCTGCGGTCCTCCTCGGATGTACCTGCTGGTGTGGTGGTGCTGTCAACTCACTCGCTGTTCCCAGCCTCCGCCATTCGCCTCCTCGACTAATGTCTGTAATTCCCAAATCCCCATCCAGGCATCATCCGATCTGACCGAGTCCTGACTCCTCACTTGGTGTTATCCTCTCCTTGGCTCCTCCTCCATGCCTGGCAGTGGCATGTGATGCTCAGTCGAATCTGATCCTCCTCTCGGCACCGGTTCGTGATATTAGCTCATTTGTCTGCTCCCATCCTGTCGCCACTCCGCGCTGCTCTGTGTTCAAAACCCAGCTAGTAGGTACCCATGTGGAAAAATAGGACTTGCTAATGAACGCGGGTTGACAGCCATCCCAGTCACACAGTGCTTCGATTCTGAGGTGTCCGGTACATAAATTAATTTACCCTCTCAGCTTTTATGTTTGTTTATAAAAGTTTATAACTTGACTCCATTGGCATAGCAACACGTTTATATCCCCCCCCCCGTTACTATGCTACTTCTTCAGTTGATATCCCCATTGCCATAGCAGAGCTTATTGGTAAGGTACTAATGGTTCCTGTATATAAATTAAATATATATGTACTTATACCTCTGTAACCCCTGCAAAAATGACAGTTGATGGTCCTAATTTGCATACCAAAATATTTTACATTATTTAATAGTATACTGAATGTTGTGCCTTCCTTTTAATGAGGGAGCTCCTTTCATGAAGTTGACAGGACTGCAGCATATACAGTGAGGTTAGGGGCTTAATTCAGGTTATCATCTGTAGTGGGATTCGAACTTCGGTCCCCACTACCTCAGTTACCAGCTCACATAATTTTGAGCTAACAGGTACCTTTGCAATCACTGTCAGCGGGGCACGCCTTTATCAGGTCACCCTGCCCCAAAACAAAATCCTAAGTGCTTGCATTATGTTTTAGTAGGATAAGTGCTGTCTGTCAAAGAACGCGGGTGGTGGTTTTTCAGTCGTTTTTTTAATTTTTTCATTAAGTGTACTTAATTGAGCAGAATCTTCTAACTTTTACAAAAGACAGAGCCATTATATGTCAAACATGAGACAATAACACAGTACATACAGCAATCCTCTCCGAGACCCCTCCCCCAACTCGCATCTTTATCAATGTTCCTATATTATCATTGTGTACATGTTTGAGCTGTTAGAAAGTACTAACCATCTTGCATGCATAATGCAGGCATAACAGCAGCAATATTCTCTTGGTGCTGGTGGTGGACTGGTAGTGGCAGTGCAGGGTGGGAGGGGCCCGCCCAGGCGGGGGGGGCCTGGATGGGGGGGCCCACTACAAAGTCTTGCACCAGGGCACAGTACATCCTGGAACCGGCCCTGCAATAGGCTACTGTAAGCTGTGCTGCTTGTGTTCTGGTCTTTTGCTCTGAGCACTCTCTCTACCTCATCTCTCCGCACTCTCTCCCCCACTTCTCTTTCTGTCCCACTTAACAGCTTAAGGATGATGTTTCTGATTAAATGCCTCCTCTCCTATCTCTTCTTACTGGCTCTAGACTCATTGTCACTAACCCTGGGGAAGCCCTCTACCTTCTCTGCTGCCTCACAAAATGACTTTGCCTACTCTAACATGTTACTACATAAATCCTCTGATCAGGTACCTCCGCTGGGCCTCAGTTACAAACTTAGCAATTCAATTATTAGACTCCTGATCAGAAAGAAAATCATTAACCATGTTTGTGCCTCTCATGTGTTCCTGCATGCCACAATCTGGATTGCTATTTTATCCCTCTCACTTTCTGGTGACATCAAGCCAAATCCTGGCCCTGCAGGCTCGAACATGCAACATCCTCCTGTCTGCTCGCCTCAATTGTCCAAACCCCCTGGACTATCCTTTGCCCACATTAATATCTGAAGTTTGGCAGCAAATTTCCCTGAGCTAGAAGCGTGGGTACAAGTTAATAATCCTGATATCCTAGTCTTATCTGAAACATGGCTGAAATCATCCATCCCTAACTCCGCTGGTGCTCTCTCAGGGTACAACATGCTTCGTGCTGATTGTCCCACCTCCAAGAGAGGGGGTGGCCTGGCGTTGTATTACAAACCGCACCTCAATGTGTCTTTTGCACCAGGTACTCCTCTCAGTCATTGTGAAGTACTGCACTCACTCATGCTATTGGGAGGCACAAAAAAACGACACATCTTCAATGTCTACTTCCCTCTGAGAAACAGTAAGCTTGGTCTTGAAGAACTCATTAACCTAATACCTACGGTATCCTTGAAAAATTGCATCATCTGTCTTGGGGATTTCAACCTGGACTGGCTTGGCCCGAATGCCTCTCACCTAGCATCAACCCTCAGTAAAGCTAACTTGACTCAAATTATCGCATCTCCTACCAGAATTTCCACCAATGGTTCCAGCTGCATGCTCATCGACTGGATACTCACCAATAGAGTGGACCAGATTAACTCCTCTGGAGTCCTAGCGGACTCTATCAGTGACCATTGTCCCATATACTGTACATGGGATGCCTCTCCCCAAACCTATCCCCCTAAAATACTATCCTTCTCAAATTTTGCCCTCCTGGACATAGCAGCCTTTCTTCAGGACCTTAGTCTGGTTGACTGGTCCCCTATTTTCATCACTAATGATGTCAACACAGCTGCTGCATACTTCACCAATGCCTTACTATCCCTACCGAGGAGACATATCCCTATCTCTACCAGTAAGGTTAAGGGCAAACCACTAAGTGGCTTAGGTACCCACTACTCCAGTGCCTAAAACTAAGAGATAAGCTAGGAGTGAAATGGAAATCATCTGCCCTGCCTTTTGGACTATGAGGAATATCGTGCCTTAAGAAATACCTGCAAGAAGGACATCCAGTTGGCCAAAATTATCTACTACCATGAGCTACTTCGCTCTTCCACATCAAATCCAAATCGATAGTGGTCACGAATTGATGAAATCCTTGGGAACGACAGGCCACAGACTCCAGGGGAAATGATGGTAAATGACGTCAGCTGTAACCACCCTCTACTATTGCCAAAGCTTTTAACTCTATCTTCATAATGCTTCCCACCTTCCCTCAGACCTCTCCTCATGGCTCTTCTACCTCCTTCCAGGATACTTCCGATGCCCCAGCACCTCTGAAGCTTGCCCCGTCAATAGATTTGAAGTCCTAAAACTTCTCAGATCTATCTCTCCCCATGGAAGTGCGGGTACGGATGGTCTTGAGCCTAGGGTCCTTTGGCTGACAGCCTCCCTCTTAGCAACACCAGTAACTAGACTATTCAACATCTCTATTTCTACCTCTGCTGTTCCCCTTATACAGAAATCAGCCAGGATTATTCCAGTGTTCAAAAAAGGTGACACCATAACATATTAACAAATTATAGACCCATTGCTATATTACCCACCCTTAGCAAACTGCTGGAAAAATTAATTCATGGCCAGATCATCTCTCACCTGACTGAACTCAGTCTTCAGTCTCCTATCCAGCATGGTTTTAGGCCTAGACACAGCACTACCACGGCTCTTACCCTGTTCACCAGTGATGTTAATACAAACATGGATGATGGATAACTCACCAAGGCCATATTCATTGACCTTACTAAAGTGTTCAACCTGGTTAACCATCCCCTCCTACTGCGCAAACTGCAGTGCCTTGGTGCTACTGGTCCCACCTTGTCCTGGTTCAAAAGCTATCTTGACTGTCGTTCTCAGACTGCCTCCTTCTGTAAAGTCCAATCATCTTCCTCTGCTATCTCCTGCAGTGTACCTCAGGGCTCTATACTGGGCCCTTTGCTATTTTCCATCTTTGTTAACAATATTCTGGCCTCCACTACCCACTGTAAAACTATCATGTATGTTGATGACCTGCTACTTTATACTACTTCCACGTCTGTCAGTGACATCAATGTAACTTATCATCCTTTTTCCATCAGATCCAATCCTGGCTCCCTTCTAACCATTTAATTCTTAACCAGTCCAAGACTCAAGCCATGCTCATTGGGTCCTCAAGAAAAGTCAATACCGAATCCCCTTACCTGCGGGTCCAATGCCCTGACAGATCTACAATAACCAACACAAAAACCTTTAAATATTTGGGGGTGGTTCTTGACCCCCAACTCCACTTCACCTTTCACATTAATGAGGTTTGCAGACATGTCAACTCGAAGATTGGAGCCGCTTACAGGGTACGTCACTCACTCACTACTTCAGTCAAGGTCACCGTAGTCCATGAGGTCCTGCTTCCTGGGCTGAAATATTCTCTTCCTGTCTTCTCTCATGCCAAGGTTGCAGATCTACATAAATGGGACACCACATACAACAACATCTGCAGATTTGCCCTGTCGGCTCCCTGTCGCACCCATCACTGTCTGCTCTACTCAGCATTGAACTGGCTGTCTCCCTATGGCCTGAGCTCCTACACTCTGGGTAACCTTATTGATTCCTTATCCCATCCACCACGTCCTGATGCACTTGCAGCTATGCTTAACCCTGTTACCAAAGCTCATCATCTAAGGTCTTCAGCTTCTTCCCTGCTCGCCGTTCCTCTTTGCTCTACTAAGATGGATGAGCAAACTTTTTCCCACTTTGCTCACAAATTCTGGAACTCCCTTCCCACCGACATTAAGCATTCTCCTCCTCACTATTCTTTCAAAAAAGCAGTTTTTTCTTACTTGAACTCTCCAGGTGTCTGCAGTTGCCCCTAATTCTCACTCTGGTTTCTTCTGCTTACTCCATGTCTGACAATGTCAAGTAGTCATATTGATGTTCTATATATTGCTTGGCTGGCTTGTTGTTGCCCACTCGTAAATGGGTGTTTTCTTATCTGTACCCTTGTTTGACCTCCCCGCATGGTGGTCCTGTGTTTAGTGGCTATACCTGTCTCATCCTCTGTAATATTGTCTCCTTTATTGTTGTACACTCCCGGGTTGTGCTTGAAAATAGGCAGGTCTTTTGCCTAATGCACTTACCTGGTTACCAAAAACTAATAAATAAACTCTCGGACTCCTTCCCTTTGGACCCCCCCATGGGTGGCCTGATGATACCTCCCCCTGGGGCATGTCCAGGGCCTGCTGTCCTCTTGAGGGGGAAGTATCCAATTTCTTGGGCCTGAGAAAGGGGGGAGGGGGCCCCCCAGACAAACGTACAGCAGCTGCAATGTTTGTGCAGTCTCTCTATTGTCCAGTAGCCACCGTTTCTTCCCTTCCCACATAAAGACACACACATGGATCTTGGAGGAAATGTCTGCAGCCTTGGAAGGTGGCATAAATTGTATCATGCCTCACTACTGCACCTCCCCAAGGACTCCATAAAAACTCTCATCTCTCTGTTGATCTTCATGCAAGCTCTGTTCAATGCTAATCCCTGCCTTGCATGGGGCCAATACTCCCTCATCAACATGTGTAACCAGATCAGAATTTTATGGGGCCACCAAAGCCGTAATGGAATGCAGATCTTCCTTCATCGCCAGCAGCAGATTCGCTGTCTTCCTGTGGGACAGGTCCTCCCCACTCAAGTGAATCTATAAGATGTCCAGTGTCTTCCACCTGCCAGCCTCTTAAAGTGTCAGAAGCAAACCTTCCCAGAGCATGCCCTTGATCCCCAGCCAAGAAATCTGCACAATTTGCTGTGAAATCACTAGGTTGCCCCCCCATCTGGCAGGCTGCTCTCTTCACCGCCCATTAAATGAAGAAATGCCCACATATCCATATGTTTCTGGGACCATCCAGGGAACCAGCAAGAGTCAAGAATACATTACTGCAAGTGCGGTCAGACATAGCACAAGAATGTCTGGGACTTCCATCATGCCAGGGCCTGTATCTCCTTATAAGGCAGGCCAATGCTCCTGGCATTCATTGCTGCTCCTATCTGAAAGGAATGGGTACCAAAATCTTGTTCATTTAACCCTGCCTGCTGAATGGCTTTTTTCAAAATGTACCTCAATTGGTAGGACAGTACGCTCAGTATTCACTGATAATGCGCTCCACTGGCCAACCAGACCCATCTGGGGCCAGTACCTCATACCAATGTCCTACCACTTCTTGCTCTGTCTTTGACTTCTGGAGTCAAATATAAATCCTTTGTTCCTCAGACACCACATCCTGTATTAATAGCCCTGAAGCCACTTTGCTCACCATGGCCTGTGTCAGCTCAGAAACCCTAAATGCCCCGCAGAAGTCCATCATGGATAATGTCTCAAACAGTCATGCTTCATAAGCATACCTTGGGCAGAGCTGCCCATATGTGGGTCATGATTGCCGGGGTAATGGGGCACCTCTAATCTAGATGACTAGCTGTCACCCTCCACCATCCCTCCAAGACCTTCCGCACCTTGAAAGCCCTAGTGTTGTCTGTGAAAACCATGACCCTTGCCAACCATGACAAGCCTGACAGATGACGTCCCACTGCCCCTGGTGATAAGCCAGCACTCTTGTTCCACATTATATACCTGCATAACTGGTCCACCGGTATAGATCACACATCCACCCACCCTGGCGGCTTCTTGTGTGGCACTGTAGTGTTCCACCCCCCGGCAGTAAGCCTCTTTGGTTCTTGGAGCAATGGAATTACCAAAGCATCTCCATGTCTTCCAGTCACCACGTCCCATAGAAATGGTGGTACCCTTCATGGCTGTCTGTCTGCTGCTGGAGCCAGCTCATTGAATCTCTGCCACTGTGAATGAGATAAAGCACTGGCAATTCTGTTAACTCCTGGTACATGCACTGCCCTAAAGTGAATGTTAAGTAGCATACACTTTAACATGAATACTCACATCAAATCCCCTAGGAGCCCCTGCAGGCCTAACTGCTGATTGATGGTGTGTACCATGCCCATGTTATCTGATTGTAAGTGCATGACTTTGTCCCCCAGCCTAGTGCGCCAGATGCAAAGAGCAACCACCACTGGGAAGAAGTCCAGCAGTGTGATCTGCCTCCCCAAACCTGCAGCCATCCTCAATGATGTCCACTGCTCTGTGCAACACTCACTCTGAAAATAGGCTCCAAATCCCAGTCTTCCTGCTGTGTCCATACACAATTCTAATGACTCACCAACCCCCAGATCTTGCCACGTGGCCACCACATTGAAATGATCCAGAAATATCTGTCACATCTATATGTCCTCCCTAAACTGTTCTGTGACCCTTATGTGATGATGCAGTTTTGTACATCCCTGGCCCCTGTTTGCCAGCCACCTCATGAATGTTCTCCCCACTGGTATGACCCAACAAGCAAAATTAAGATGTCCTACTAACTGCTGTACCTCTCGTAGTGTAACTTTTCTGGATCCCTCTACCTTATGCAATATGCCCCATAATGTCTCCAATCTGTCAGCCTGCAATTGACATTGCCGATCCCCAGAATTAATTTCAATGCCCAAGAAGGTGAGCACTGTCCCTGGAGGGTCTGGCTTTCCTACTGCCAATGGCACCCAAAAATCCTTACAGACCTGTTCAAAGGCTGCCTAAGTCCCCCCACAGTTTGGGGGTCCCAGCTGGCCCTACGAACAACAAATCATCCAGGCAATCCATCATAGCTTGTTTCTGCTCTACTTGCATGGTTACCCAGTGCAGAAAGGTGCTAAACTGCTCAAAAATGGCGCATGCTACTGCGCATCCTATGGGCATGCAGTTGTCGACATAGTATCCATCTGCAAATTTCATGCCCAATTGAACTTTGTCCTCTGGATGCACCAGGAGTAATTTGAATGCTGATTCAATGTCCGCTTTGGCCATTAGCAACCCTGGCTCTGCTGATTGCTTTACCTCTATAGCCCTGTTGAAGAATTCATAATGCACTGTTGTGTACAGGGGATCTATGTGGTCATTGACCAAATCACTTTCCGGTTGTGAAAGGTGATTGATCATCCTGAATTCACCTGGTACCTTCTTGGGCAACAAGCCAATCAGGGAGATCTTCAAATTATCCCATGGAGACTCAGTGAATGGCCTGCTCACTCACCCCCAGCTGCCTCTCTTTATTCAGTTTCTCCTGAATGACTTGCGATCAGTCCCTGGCTGACTTCAAGTTATGTGCTTCATATGCCCTCCTGGGGTCCTGAGTATGGTATCCTGAAGCCCTCCAAGAACTCTTTTCCTAACAAGTCAGTGGCTGCTCTGTCGGGGTACTGGTCTAACCATGGTTTAATCTTTTTTATCTGTACCGGGGTAGGGAGGTTTCCCACCCTGCAGTTTGGACTTGCCCCATGATCCCCGAAAGCTCCCTTTTCTGGTGTGTGATGATGAGCATTGCAGAAAGGAATGCAGTTTCTCACATGCCATGTAAACATGGCAAAACTTACAGCTGCTCCTGGTGCAAGTTCCTTGGTTGTTGGCATAGGACATCTGTTGTGCCGCTCCCTCCTGATGCCTCTGCAGGACAACTTTATGGGAAAACTGCTATCCATGTGCTGTACTCCCCTTCCTTTCATCATATCCACTAAAAGGAGCATGTCTATGTTTACCCACCCTAGCCTAGTGTCTACCTGTCACCTGTGATGAAATTCCTCATCATAGTCGAGCCATGCAGTTCCCCCTTTTTTCTTGTGCATCAATGATATATGATGCATATAGTTAAGCAGCACCACCCCTTGCTTCTCATCTGCTTGCAAAAGAGCTGTGGCATAAATAATGAATGCCACCTTCCAGTTCTCATACGTTCACAGGACATTAATATTCTTTCACTTCTCCTCCCCTTTCTCTTTCTTACCCTCACTGGGCTCCATGGGCCGATTCAGGAGGGAAAATATATCCACATATTCCCTGTTCCTGATTTGCTGCCTCATCTTTTCTGTCAAATGAGTACCTACCAGCATATCGAGCCCAGCATAGAGATTCTCTGGATGGGGTGGCGCTTGCTTATCCAGTGAGTTACCTTCCTTCCCTGCACCCTCCCCTCCTGCCAGACCTGGTACTGTTTTATTCTTGAACTCAGTTACTAAGTCAGCCACTACCCCGAATAACTGTTTCAACTGCTTGTCAGTAGCTGCTCACAAGCTGGTCCCTGCCCCTGCCTTCCTCCTAGCTCCTCATCCCCAGGAAGGTTTTGTGCATTTGGTACATCTCCACCTTCAACCACCAAAACACCTCCCTCTTCTGACCTGTCTGACTGGCTGTTGGACTCTTCACTCCTTACTGCCCCTAGCACCTGTCTTACCTGCTGGGCCCATATCCACAACCTCTCAGGCTGTGACTTACCTTCTGCTAGGGGCACTTTTGCTGGAGGCATCTGTGTGTCACTTCCTACCTTCTTCCTCACCGCTACCGAAGTTGAAGGGCCAGCCAGGCCCTCCAAGCATGCCTCCAACTATGCTGCTCCTTTTTCTGGTATAACTGCTGCAGCTTCTCTTCAACAGATGCCAAGGCTTTAAATGAGGGATTTCTCTGGCTAGTCAACATGTTCCTGTAATGATAACTAACCCCCTCCCCAAAAACATCATTAGTGACAGTGAGTAAATAGGCTCCATGTGGGACCCTTCTAGTCCTGTAACTCAGAAACTTAGCACAACATCAGATGACATATATATATATATATATATATATATATATATATATATATATTATAGTGGCTTGGTCGTGCCACTATATTTAGGGTTATGAAGGCACTTCTATGTTAGTCAAAATTTTGCGTGTTAATAACTTTGGACCCATTTAACGGATTTGCCTGAAATTTGGCATGCATGGTGGGGTATGGTAGATCCCTTGATGTGCCACATTTTGTTTCAGTCAGACATACGGTCTTTTTGCACACGAAAACGATGAAAAATACAAAATTATCCAGATTTGGAGGTAGTTTTAGGGATTTTGTCCATGGCCCTGCACAGCCGTCATGTGGTGTGCCACTCTGGAAGATGGCTCTTCTGGAAGAGCATGGCTGCCCGAACATGACGCTTTTTGTTTGGTGAAAAAATATTAAGGCATTCAAAGGTTATGCCACTTTGAAGCTCCCATTATAAGTCAACAGGAAAATGTATATGGTTGTTTTGCGAACAAAGAATGGGGTTTGGGCCATCTCCCCTCACCTGGCGGTCAAAGAATTTGCAGCCTTGCAGTCAAAGAGTCTTTGTCCCCGAGAATTCTTTGATCGCAAAGTCCGCCATCTTGTTTTTTAAATTCCGTCACAAAAAATCAAATATCTTGGCTCAGGGGTCACTCCTGAAGAAAAACCTGCATGGGGTTTACTCAGGGGGCTTCTATCTCTTGACCCATGCCTTTGGTTTTACTTAACATGGTCAAAAAATAGAGTTATAATGTTTAAAATGTTTTTATCACGACTCACTAACGATCTTTGTTTGCGAGCCTGCAAATTCTTTGTTCGTGAGATTTTTCAATCGCGATCTTGCATCGTGAGGTAAACATACAATTTTCTCAGCTCAGGGGTGGCCTAGGAACACAAATGAGTGTGGTTTTGCTTAGGAGGCTACATTCTATCGAGGCGTGGTGGCGGTTTCATGTAATTCTGCCTAAAACTAAAGTTCCACCATTTCTTATTCTTTGATCATGAGCCTGCAAATTCTTTGATCACAAGCCCTGCAAATTCTTTGATCGCGAGATTCTTTGATTGCGATCTAGCATCGTGAGCGAGGGATGAGATGGCCCTTTGAAAAATTCAAATTTCTCTGCCCAGGGTGGCCTAGGAACACAAATGAGGGTGGGTTTTGCTCAGGGGGCTTCGTTCTATTGAGGCATGGTGGTATTTTGATGTTATTCTGCCTAAAAGTTGAGTTTCACCATTTTTTATTCTTTGATCATGAGCCTGCAAATTCTTTGATTGCGAGATTCTTTGATCGTCATCTTTGATTGCAAGGGAGGGACAAGATGGCCAGATTTTATAATGGAATAGATAGGCCAATTTTCACAATTTTTAAGTTTAAATATCTCGGAAACAGTTTGGTCTTTTTACTTGAAAATTGGAGGGTGTTGACGGCATGTCCTGTACATGTGAATTACAGTGTTTACATGTCAGAGAAAATATTTTTTGCGGAGATATTGCGTGACACAATTTACGTTTTGTGGACAGTGTTTTGCATTGAAGTGGTGCCTTGAAATTGATAGGGTGCCTAGCCTTTGTGTCATGGATGTACTTTTCAGTTGTTGTGTCTATAAAATGTCAACAGGTGTGGAATTCTGGAACTCCAACAAATGAAAATCTTAAACTTTAACATGTTATATCTCGGACACAGTTTGGTCTTTTACATTGAAATTTGGAGGGTGTTGATGGTAGAGACAAGTTTACAAGTTGGTGGGAGCGCAGGGCCCAAAGGGCCCATGCTCCCATCAGCTTCTGCAAGATCTTAGTTTTCTATTCTTTCTTGAAAAGTAAGGAAATTCTATGCAAAAAAACTGTGTTAATGCATCATTTAGGGTTAAAACACAAAAAAATCAGGAAATGAAAAATCTTTGGGGTTGCCCTTCCCCCCCTCGTGGACCCACCAATCATCCCAAGATTGACAGATGACGGGGTGTGTCATTGGGGTTGTGAGGTCTAAATGTTGCCCCATTCTTGTTCACTGCTGCTTCTCAATATGATTATACAATGAATGGGGCAACATTTAGGCCTCACAACCCCAATGGCACATCCCATCATCTGTCAATCTTGGGATGATTGGTGGGTCCATGGGGGGAGGGGCAACCCTGAAGATTTTTCATTTCGTGACTTTTTGTGTTTTAACCCTAAATGATGCATTTAACAGTTTTTTTGCATAGAATATATATGTCTATATGTCTATATGTCTATATGTCTATATGTCTATATATATATATATATATATATATATATATATATATATATATATATATATTGGCCCTTCATGCCCAAGTATGATGTTTTATCAGCTCCACTTTCCCGAGTTACATGAATTTTATTTTATACTTCAGTATTAACTGGCCACTGTCTGCTGCATAACAATGAGCTTGTGCCCAACTGAAGTGCTGTTCTCTTTAGTGTGAGCGTTGAGTGGTGTAGACTCTGCACTAACCACCTCCAAGGCTATCTCACTGACAACCATTTGTGATTTGCCTTTTCCCACCTCCAAGATGGTGGCCCCACATGGCCACTGCCATCTTCATTGGCCCTTCAGCATGCTCCTTTAGCAGCCCTAAAGAAACCTAGGATGAACCCGTAGCCCCCTGAACCAAGGGTATGGGCCAGGCAGGTTGTCTCACCACTGTTCACAATTGGGTGGGGAAGGGTGGTTGTCTAAATGCCATTACAAAAGTAAAACTCCTTGGAATAGTCCTCCCAGCCTCAGTTGGTGGTGAAACTGCTTTTTTCAAGATGGCCCCCAAGATCTCATGGTGTTTGAGATCTCAGGCCAACAATCAATGGCTGACCAAGGGGCACATGATGCCAGCCCCCAAACTCCCACAAGATACAAACTCAGTGAGGCCTTCCAGCCACCTCTGACCTGTTTATCTGCCCATAAATTGCTGCTGAATGGCCCCTGCTCCTGAGAGCATGGCCAAAGACAAATACTGTGTGGTACTGCATGGCCATGAACCCCCCCCCCAGCAGCTCAGTGCCATTCTGCAGACACCAGGGAATGAAGCAAGGGACAGGCAGGGCTGGTCAGAAACTCCTGAGTGTTCCCAGATCTGACCTTCGCCCCAACATCAACTCCAGTGGTTTGCTGCCAGACCGTGCTCCTGAAGGAACCCTGAAGATGCTGCAGTGGACTATAAATCCACGCTGAGGTGGCAGCCACAAGTTGAGGCATGCTGTGATTTTTGGGCTCCTATTGGAACTTGATGGTTCCCAATGTATTTACACTGGCACTGAAGAAAGGGGGAGGGGAGGGGGGTGGCAGTGAACCCAGCCATCCAAAACGAAGGGAAGGCCCAAATCATGGTCCCAAGTAATAGGGCCCACATGGCCTGCTGACCTTCCCACCCACATTCTCCCATCCAGTCGCCAGCCACCTTCCCAGGAAGAAGGTGCCACAACTGTTCACCAGTAAGAAATTTGTCCACTGAGCCAAAAACCCTCCCACAGCATTACTCAGATGCAAGGCAAGCCAAAGAGCTCATTCTGCCAGTTCTGTTCTCCTCCTGCAATACTAGGCCCCCAAAAAGACCCTTACCTCTTTAGCCTGCTGGGAGCTTGATAGATGTCATCTATCCAAATGCTTGGAGGAGAAAGAGGGAGAGACACTGGCTGAATGCCCAGTTAACCCTCTTACTCCTCCTCATTGCCCCCCCCATGGTTGGCCTGGAGATACCTCCCTCTGGGGCATGTCCTGGGTCTGCTTCCCACTTAGAAACATAGAAACATAGAAGTTGATGGCAGATAAGGACCACAAGGCCCATCCAGTCTACCTATTTCTTTTTCTACCTTATAAATGTGCCATCGTCCTTTGCTGTCAGTGGCCTAGCTATTCATACTCATCTGTATTGCTCCCTTATGCCTATCCCATGCATGTTTGAAGCCCTGTACTGTATTCATAGCCACCACCCTTTCTGTGAAAAAGAACTTCCTCACATTACCCCTTAATCAGCCTCCCTCTAATCTCATGCTGTGTCCTCTTGTCCTGCTATTTTTCTTATACTGAAACATGTTAGACTCTTTCACCTTTTTAATACCCTTAAGGTGTTTGAATGTTTCAATCATATCACCTCTCTCCCTCCTTTGCTCTAGGGTATACATATTGAGCTCCGTTAATCTGTCCTCATATGTCTTCTGATGCAGTCCCTGCACCATTTGTTGCCCTTCTCTGGACTGCCTCAGTTTGGTTAATGTCCTTGTGAAGGTGTGACCTCAGTACTGCACACAGTACTCCAGATGGGGCCTAACCAGTGTCTTGTAAAGAAGGATTATTACCTCCCTCTTATGACTTGTGATACCCCTACTAATACACCCTAACATCCCCCTAGCCTTGCCTACTGCTTTAGAGGTCTGCTTGAATGATTTCAGGTCATCAGTGATGATGATGCCCAAGTCTCTTTCTTCCTTTGTGACTGCCAGCAACTCCCCTCCCAGCCTATAGGTGGATTCAGGGTTTCTCTTCCCTATGTGCATGTTCTTGCACTTATTTTTATTAAATCCCAGTTGCCACTCTTCTGACCATTTTGCTAGTTTATCCAGATATTTTCTCATTCTGCCCACCTCATCGAGATCATCTACTCTGTTGCAGATCTCGGTGGGGGGTATCCTATTCCTTGGGCCAGGGAAAGGGGGGAGAAGGCCCCTGGACAAATGTACGGCCACTGCAGTGTTGTGCAGTCTCTCTGTTACTTTTCAAAATGAGTAAGATTAGGAAGAGCAGGTCAACGCATTCACCTATTTGGTCTTTTTGTTTTATGTGTGAGTGGAAAGGGAATTTTATAAACTTATGGAGGGTTTGGTTAATACTTAGTCCAAATTTTTTGTGGAAGTGAGAACATTTAATAACTTTTGGATGTGTGTTAACTACACCACTCTGTTATTATCAGAGTTCTAGCTGGTTATCTTGTTATCAATATACAGTGTAAGCAAGCATCAAGGTTCCAGTCGCAGCCTTGAACTGTGGGCAGCAGTGCAATCTAGTCAGTAGGCAAAGCAGGCCCATGAAAGATTGAGTATCAGTAAATCAATTACTGACTAAAGTATGGCTCAGATCCTTATAAAAAGTGCAGCAATGCTCTATTGCAAAATAGACAATCCCAAAACAGGCTGGTGTAAACACAAACTAACCTGAATTGGTGCTTCACTCCGCAGAACTTTAAGAGGGTGTGTTTATGTTGTCAGGGAACAACAATGTAAACTTGCTACCTGTCAAATTAATTCGGATAATTAAAAATTTACAAACAAATTCACTGAATAAGGTCATTAAATCAAATTGTTGTCAAGCCTCACAAAATTAGTCATTCCAGCCTATCCATTTTTTAGAGAATTACCGATCATCTTAGCTCTTTAAAAAGAAAAAAAGGGTCCATCATGACTTTGTGACCAAATTTTAAACAGAACCTTCTCACCACACCATTTAGTGTGACAGCCATTTTGCCCAAGGGTATCTTTCCAAATGGCACCACATCCCATAGAAACTAAATCCAACTGCAGTGAACATAATTAGAAAATTACTTTTAATGAGACTATATCTGAAATGGAACAGAAAACAGTTATTCTTCATTCAAGAAACAGTGACAACCTGTAACCTTATAAAACAAACGCTGGCCAGAGCAGATAGGGCTGTAGCTGAAGAATTTGGGGTAAAAATATTGTAAATTACCAAAGTTACAAGCCTGCATTTGTAAAATGTAACACAGGCTCATAAATTTGTTGTTTTGCAATATTTTTGCATCAGATTTTCAAGATAGCCTTGTTATGACCCTGCCTCATGAAGACAGGCAGAGAAAATGTTCAACTCCTGGCTTAAAGGTGATTTCGCACAGGGACAGAGAAATACATTTTTGGATCAGAAACACATTTTGGGCAGGACTTGGAAAATGACAGCTGTCACGTTCATGAGATGCTGTAAAGAAATGGATATGTTGAAAATGTTGGGTAAAAATTTTGAATATTACCAAACCCATCAGCCTGCATTTGCAAAATTCAGTATAGGCTCATAACTTTGTTTTTTTAAATTTTTACACCAAATTTTCAGTATTACCTTCTTATGACTCCGCCTCATGAACAAGGGCAGGGAAAATGTTCAGCTCCTGCCCAAAGGGTGATTTTGCGCAGGGACCATGAAATCACCTTTCTGGATGTAAAAAAAAAAATGTTGGTCAGGATTTGAAAAAATCATAGCTGTCACATTCATGAAGTGCTGAAAAAGATATGCCTATGTTGTAAATCTGGCATAAAAATATGGAAAATTACCAAAGTTACGAGGCTGCATTCATAAAATTCAATGTAGGCTTATAACTGTTGTTTTCTAATATTTTTACACCAAATTTTCAACATTGTCTTCTTTTGACCCCACTTAATGAACAAGGGCAGAAAACATTGTTAACTCCTGCCCGAAAGATGATTGCATGAAGTGACTACAAAATCACCTTTCAGGATGTAAAAAAAAGCATTCTGGTGAGGATTTGAAAAATGACAGCTGTCACATTCATGAGGTGTTGTAAAGATATGGCTATATTGTAAATTTCGGATAAAAATATTGAAAATTGCCAAAGTTATGAGGCTGCATTTGCAAAATTCAATGTTAGCTCATAACTATGTTGTTTTTTAATATTTTTACACCACATTTTCAGCATTGCCTTCTTATGACCGTCCTCATGAACAATGGCACTGTCATTAGGCAAATCTGTCCAGAAAGGTGATGTTGTGCAGGGACTGAAAAATTATCTTTCAGGATAGATTTGCCTAACGACAGTGCCATTGTTCATAAGGTGGGTACCAAGGAAGGTGTGTTGAAAATGTGGGCCAAAAATATGCAAGAATGGCCAAGTTATGCCTCTAAGTTCAAAACCCCATTGAAATACATTGACTGTCATACCTGTTTCTTCCGTTCGTGGTCCAGCTTTGAAGACTAAAGATGTGTCTGCTGTCCCAAGAGGATTACAGTGTTGGACCCCCAATGGGTAAGTAAGGGCTTGGGGTGGTGTGGGGTGGTGGGTGCTGAGTGAGAGGGTCAGGTGGGGGGGTCATAAACAGTGCAAAAGACATCAATGGGCAATTTTCTTGTTACAGGTTAAGACAAAAAATGGACCAAGGATACCCGATCATGACACTGCTGGATTGGGCACCCCCAGTGTCACTGTTATGTTTCTGGGAGGAGGGTGCTGAGAGGGAAGGTCAGGTGGGGAGGAGAAAAATATATAAAAAAAAGGACTGGACTATCATAACAATGGGGAATTGGGCACCCCCAGTATCATTACTATGTTTCTAGGGAGGGGTGCTGAGAGGGAGGGTCAGGTGGGGAGCCATTTTTATAATACAATAAAAAAATTAAACTAGGCAGTCACAACAGAATGTTATACACTCTGTTGTGACCAAGATAGCTGCTGCATGCTACTGCTCCTGTGTGACCACTAGCGTAAGTGCCATAAAATGCAGCAGCCATCTTGGACATGGTGGAGTGTGTCGTGTTCCACCCTGACTGCCAGCACTTAAACAATAGTGCAGTGATAAGTCAACAGAGACAACATAAGCAGAGGGCTTCACAGATTCAGAAGTGACTGTGACACAACTCCAACATGTTGTTAATTTGCAAGGAATGCGCTGAGTCCTTTCCTCTTCGCAAGAGGTCTGCAGGGCTCCACCCACTGCAGCTCTAAAATGGCTCAAAGTTTATGTTTTTCTTCAGACCACAAGGTCTGTGACTGTGCAGCTTACAAATCTACTGTTTCTCTTTTTGTAACAATCTCTTGAGCCTCTCACTCCCTCATCTCAATGGGAAAATCCATCCCAATGGTTTAAAATGGAGACATGCCTGGTTTGAACTGTACACCACCTGAAAGTGCACTCCTATTGGGGTATCAGTTCTAGAGTTGGTAATGGAACATACATGTTCCTGTAGCCATGTTTTCTGTTGCTGCATGATGCATCATTCATATATTTTGACAGCTACACCAAAGAACCTAGATAACAAATGTTGAACTGCAGTCGATAAATTCTCTAAATTCTGCAAATCTTGTAAATTCTGGTAATTCAAATTTATTTTCTGGTTTAGCAAACTTGCATATGCTGCGGTTACTGCATGGAAAAATTCCTCAAGAACTTTGTTTGCCATTAAGAATATAGAGGATAATGTATGGTCCTCTATCATTAACCGGTCAGTTAACAGTTGAGAGGTTGCCAGGGCAACCATGTAAACCTCAAGAAATAAGCTCGAGAGGTTTACGTCGCCATGGCAACCTCGAGACGGTTAAAATTGACCGGTTGCCGATAGAGGGATCATACATTATTTTTTATGGTGTATGGTCCCACTATCAAAAATTAAACAGCTTACGTTTTTTAAAAAGTCACCGCCGTGGCCCTTCAGTCCTTCCCCATCGGTTTCCCTTCAGTCGGTTCCCCGTCACGAAACCGGCGCACATCGCCAGATCACTGTTAACCTATCGATGTGGACGATAGGTTAACAACATATCTACGTCACATCGATAGGTTAACAACCTTAGGAAATGATGATTTCCTAAGGTTAACAGTGTTCTAACATACATTATATAGAAATAAAACCAGCAGACACAGGGACAATATTTTGATTCTTGATAGTGAAAAGTATAAAGAAATAGTGCTAGACTTATGAAATAATGTTGCCAATTACAGACCACTAACAAGTAATTCAACTGGTATCTTTAAAAAAGAGCATTATATATTTTTGGAAGGAGCTGAAATAACTGGAGAAAAGTTTAAGTATATATGGACTAAACATCCAATGACACCTATTGTGCATTTTAAGCCCTGCCAAAACTGTGCAGCAATACTGAAAAACCATAGTAACAATCATGGCTTTTTCCCATACTATTACAGGTATACCACAGTCACCTTAATTTGGTTAGTGGATTCACTACCCTTTCGAGTCTTCTAGTATTGCTATTTTGGGTCTATGGAACTGCTTTTTCTGGTTGTTGTTCCCAGTCTACAGGAGCTGGAGTTCTGGCAGTGGGGAAGCCACTCCTGAAGACTGCTGCTGTGACAAAACTTCCCTGTAGAGGGTAGGAGGAATCACCATACCATGGAGGTTGCTATAAGCTTTGAAGTATTGAAGAGAAGTAAAGGAGAAGCGATGAAAAGGAATATGGCTGGGAGGAACAATTTGGAATTTGGGTCATAGGGCTGCAAGGGTGGAACAGTGGAAGAGTGAAAGAATAGAGGAGTGGAGCAGTGGAATTGTGGAACCATGGAATAGATAATTAAAAAATTCAAAAGAAGAGAAGTGACAAAAAGGTGTAAGGAGCGGAGCGAAAGAGCATAAATGAGGAACTGGATTGTTTAAGACATGTGAGAAGTGTATGGAGAGTACTTCACATGCTTTTCTATTTCTATCACTTTTATTATTTAGCTAAATGCTAGGATCTCCCTTTAAGATAACTGGACTTGTTCCCTTCACTTATCTCACGCTTCCCTCTACTCATACTGCCCTTAATGCTGCCTGTAAATAAGCTTTACCTTCCTCCCTTATTGTGTTCTGTGTTTTCTAATTGTATTACACCTTTCTTACCTTATGACTTACTTGATATCTTTAGGTCAGAGCTAATTTCATAGTTCCTCTCTGCATAGTATCTGCAATGTGGGAAGTATGACGGGTGAAGTTTTAACAAATTGATTTAATTAGATGTAGGTGGATGATCAGAATCCTAGGTATCCCAAATTTCTAAATCTTAATTTTTTAAGTGTGGTGTTTTGTGTTTTATGTTAGAGGCACTTTATATTTTATTTTTTAAACACAGTATACCTATAGTCTTATGACTTACTGAATTTTGACTTATTTACTTCTAAGACTACATATCTATCATTTAGACCCTCAAAGTGCATGTGTGGGCATCTAAATCTCAGAATCACTGTTTTTGACCAGGAGAGAAAGACACTCTGCAAGTTGTAAACTGCTCTTTAAAAATCTACCAGCTTTTCTGTGGTGTACTATCTGGATAAAAGCTATTGCCTTCCTTCACTTTTTGTGAGCCTACCCCAGCACTTTAAGTTTTGCATAGCTCTGCAGTTTTTGTTACCACAGCTATAATTCTGGCATAGCCTACATAGCCTGCAGAGTTTTGGCCTAGAATTCCAGTTCGCTGTGGTGGCGATATTTTTACCACGTCTAAAAGCATTTTGAACTAAGCTTTGAACTGTGCTGGCCATGCCAGATAAGCACCAATCTGAAACAAGGATTACAAGTTTCTTTTTTGTGTTTTTGATAAAATACATTGAGCGATTAAACACTGGTTAACTGAATGTAGAATTTAAATTATGAAACTCATACATATACAGTATATTGCAGTAATAAGCAACTTATTCCATTACTGAAATAGTTTTACCTGTGGTAAATTAAGGGGCCTATTCCCATTTTGGAAATAAAAAGGCTTTATTATACGTCCACTTAAACCACATTTTGAGCAGGCTAGGCATACTTCCTGATAAAATCCATATTTTATATTTTCTGATTCTCCTTATATAGCCTACATGTCCTGTTCCTGGGCTGGACCTTTTTAAGGAAAACTCCAGAAGCATTTTATTCACTATATGGAGATTCTGGAGGGATGCCTAATATAATCTATGCCAGAAAAGCCCTTCCAGCCATCTGTGCACCAGTGGCAGTGCACCCATCATTAGGGTGCCACATTGCTGAATTTGTCACCCCCTCCCAAAGGTCCGTCCCCTGGAGTTAGTATATTTAGAAAGGGGTGGTGTGGGGGGGGTGCAGTCCCCTGCAAAATGAGGGGATGGCGACATCCTAAATCAGTGGCCTAATGACTGGGTGCACTGCCACTGGCGTGCAACATAGGTGGAACCCCAGAAAAGATATATTTGAGCTGTATTTGAGCTGCACTTTGAATTGGATGAACTTGTTTGAACTTGTTTGAATCAAGCATTGAACTGAAGAACATTGTGACTGGGCCAGGCCATGTACTCTAGCCTAACTGGGATTGCAATGGATTTTCTTATCAAGGAGTAATTTCCACCTCTGGTAAAATACAAACAATTAAGAGACTTAAGTGATACAGGACGGGACTGTTGACTCTCCCGAAGCCCATATTTTAAGATTATTATTTTTGTGCTTTCTATCTTGTGGTAGAAATTTAGAATTTAGTGGTTATCTCTAACTAACTGTATCATGAATACCAGGAGTGGTAAAGTTGTCCTACCAAAAGTAAAAAAGAGTTACGTGAGCATTTTTAAAGAGTAGCTGCAAATTACTACTTCAACCCCAGTAGAAATAAAAAAACAATGCCTTATGCAGATATGGTAAAAAAGACATCAAAAGATTCAAATACTAGCATAGACCTCATTGGCACCCAATTAGAAAAACAGAGTAAACAGTCTGATAAAGAAGACTTTGCCAATTTAAAAAGAGAATGAATGGATAATAAGCCATTACAAAAAAGGAAAGGGAAGGAGATAAGAATGTTGGACAAATACCACCCCCACCACAGAAAGATATCACTGATTTTTCCCCTGCTAAGGTTTCACATAGAAAAAATGATCCAGTGCTGAAGCACTTTATTAATCTTGGAACCTCTTTAACAGAGAGAGAGCTAGAAGTAATCTGCAAACACCCCATATAACTCAGGAAACCAAATTGGAGTTGTTTAGCCCATTGGACTCATCTAATAAACTTATCTGGCCTAGTCCCTCAGGAGCAGGCTTTAAATAATCTCTGTACTGGCAGGATCACCAAATACAGTATTCCAGAATTTAGATACAAAATGGAACAAACTGAACTGGATCCAGATTTCCTGGCTCAATGTCCCAATACCCTCTCTAAATATACAATAAAAGCTCTGGCTCACCCAGTAATGGCTAACATAGTATTACTGGAAGCCTTAAATGATTTAAGGAATAAAATGGAAGGCTTTGCAAACATAATTTTTACCCAGATGGAACATCTGGATAGAAAAATTAAAAATATCAAACAATAAATGGTCCCACAAAAATTATCATTTTCAACAATATAAATTACTGAAACACCTAAAGGGAATGTCATAAAAAAAAACCAAGAAAATCCAAATTTAAATAATGGGGGAAAAGAAAAAAATATAAATAATAATAAGAATAAAGCTTTGTCACAGAATGAACAAAAAAGTGGGGACTGGGTGTGGTATACTGCCAATAGAGCCAGAGATTATATTGGAAAAAAATAAACATATCCCAGTGGAGAGGCAGGAAAACGTATCTGTGATAACTATAATAGATGATAAGGTTGCAAGTAAGCCTGGGACTGTAGAAGCAACTCCCAAAGGAGAGAACTTGGACACTATAAGAATTAAAATAAATTAGGTAACACTAAGGATAGAGGGCCCTTTTTAAGAGATAAATGAGTCCCCAGAATTCATAAAGGAGCTTATGGAATGTCTGCTTACAGCAGAATTAACCATCCTACAAGCTATCCTATACAGAGACACTGATGATGTAGCACTTTCAGTATATGTGCTGGTCTCTGCTATGAAGTTTGTCAAGAGAATCTGGGTATGAACGTGTACTCTATTGCAGAGTGTCAAATATGGTGGCACTTGACAAATTCAGTTCCGTAGACAGTATTTCTTAAATTTCAAAACTTCTTCTTTATTTAAATATTGGCAAGCCTCAACGTTTCACCAAGTATCTTGGCTTTATCAAGAGATGCCCTTTTGTGTAAATACAAATAAATACAATTAGGAAATCTGTCCACAACCACCAAAAAATATATAAATATGTTCAAATATACATAATCATTTGTCATATATACACTGATGTCACTTCATCCAAAGTAATAGTGTGTATAGTTCTTTCCTTTTAATTTTAATGTTTTTTTAACAATCCTAAAAAAGTGACACTAATGTTATCACCCATCCTAACACCTTTAAAATATTTTAATAGGGAAAAACCAGAAGGATCCAAAATGCCAAATAACCAAATAATTATACATCAAAATTCCATTTATCCTGTTAGATATTCATCAATACCTGCATATCTGGATTTTATTTTATCTCTTGCTTTCTGTTGCTTCATGTATCCACATTTATTTTCTGTTTCAGTGAATATTTCTTCATGTCATGTTTATACCTAAGACCCAAACAAAAATTCTTACTATTTCGTTTTATACAATCCATATATCTATCATGATTAGAACTAGTTACACTGAGCCTGTCACATATTCCTTCCAGAAAACATCAGCATGTATTCTGTTTCAAAATACCATTATAGTATATCTAGACTATAAGGTACAACAAGTTTATTCAAGCATCTTTTAAATTTCTGATACATTCAAATGTATGGGAAAGTCCATTCAAATTTTCTTTAATATTCCTAAAAGCAGATACTTGCCTCACAATCCATATTTCTGAAAACAACTTCTGAACATAAAAGTCAAAATACCTTAAGGCAGTCTAAAGCCAACCTCTGAGTACAAAAAGCCAGAATACATCAAAGCAATTAAGACGCTTGTTAGACCTTATTTGTTGTACCGATGATCCATCAAAAAATGCTAACCTAATGTTTTTTCTCATTTGTCAGAAAAGACATGTGGTACATTTTTGAAAAACTGCATGAATTTTCTCATATCAGCTCTTACGCGGCATTTTATAATCAAGAGTGATCTAATTGTAACTTTCATAGGTTCATATCTAAACCATGTCGTTACACCCGCTTTTCTGGTCCCACCTAGCTCTCTAAGCTCATAAAAATTCAAATCTAAATATCATATCTCATTTTCTCACACACAATAGCAAAAATCCTTTTGGTTTTGTGTTTTTCTAACTATCCCTATCTCTAGCCTTGAAAGCGCGATCATAGACACATCACAGGCTCGCTTTAATTCCATTTCGCTGGTGAGAAACTCATTTCTTTCTAAATGTTTGAGTGACTTATCTCATCTCCCTTAAATCATTACTACCTATATGTTCCATTAGATAAGGACCCTCATTTAAAAATCTCTTACAAAACATAGCTGTAACTGTCTATTCATCTCAATTCCCCTCGGGTCCTTCAGTGTTTCACAACCTATATCCCAACAAGTTTACCATTAATCTTTTTTATAGAATAAACGTTTCTCACTGAATGAATTAAATCTTTTTATAGCTAAGCTCTTATCTCTTTACAAGTCACCCTCTAGTGACTCACGTATAGCTATGAACTGAGTGAATGTATGGCTTTTAAATATCCCTTACTTCTAAAAACCTCCAAAGGTCCCGAGCTACAAGCCAGATAGATTAAACATTTTTAAACATTTTTAATTGTCCCTCATTTGTAAAAAAAAACCCTCCAAAGGCCCTGACCTGGATGTCGCGGATCCTCTCACCATGCTGAACGCGGAAAATGCAATTCTTTGTGTTTTTTTGCCGTCGCTTCCTCTGGCCTTAAAAAGCACTCTCATAGTGACGTCAGACTTCAAGCTTAAAAGGCAAGGTCTATAGACATCTAATGTTTTAGAAATCATTTATTTCATGACTTCTTTTAAACCTTTACTGCATTTATGATCCCATTAAATCAGTAGAAATTATTTGAAGTCTCTTATAGTCGCAGTCTGTTAATGCCTTAGCATCTCAATTACATGGATGTCCTTCAGTGTCTGAATCACTCGTCCAAGTTGTCTCACCATTAATTTCTATGTAGGGCAGTGACTTGGTATTTATCTTATATAAGCTATGCCCCCCATTAGGTTTATTACTGTTTTACTATTGATTTTATTACAGTTTACTTACCATCCTAAATCAAACAAATAGTGTCCTTGTTATATATAATAGTCTCCTATTTTATCCTATATTTCACTGAACCAGACTTCGTTTAAATCAAGAAGTTCGTCTATGGTGTAGAATTTATGATCCTCTTATGTCTCAATTGCTATGATATCTCTAGCTAATAAGAGCTTTCACATGCACGCCTCAAAACTGATACGCCACCCCAAATTGGATGAATTGTACACTTTTTATCTTTAAAAGTCCCTCATTTTGTCCTAAATTTGGCTGGACCATACTCAGTTCTTTACTATCAGTTTTGTTACAGTTTACGTGCCATTCCAGACTAAATAGACAGTATACTTTTTATATATAATATGATGATCTTCTATTTTATCTTATGTTCGACTAAACCACACTTAGTTTAAATCAAGAAATTTGTCTATGAAGTACAATTTACGATCCTCTTGTATCTCATTCGCTCTGGTGTTCCTGGCTGGTAAGAGTTTCCACACATGGCTCAACGCTCATATGCCTTCCCCGATTAGGTGAGATGTATACTTTTTATCTTGAAAAGTCCCTCATTTCATCCTAAATTCAGCTAGACCACACTCAATTTTGATCATGTAATTTATATATAATATAGAATGTACCTTTCTCATTTGTCTCAATCACTTTGATGTCCTTAGCTTGTGGATATCTCCATAAGCATTATGATTAGAATTTATCCATCACCTTTGAAGTTCCCTTATACATACATTCTTTTGCAAAAAGCAGTAATTACTTACTATACTACATATTCTTCACACCAGAATTTCTTAAAGCATTACCCTAACTTAATTCCAACCCAAAATGGCACTCCCATTGTTCTGCATCTCAATTACTCGCATGTCCTTCAAAATAGAGTGCTTTCATCATGAACTTGTCACAAGTCCCTTCTCCTTAAATACTATTGTTTATCCGATTTCGCCTACGACAACTGTCCCAATTAATTTCTTTATTTGACCCAATCCTTGGTTCAAGCACTTTCATCTCAAATATCCATTTAGTTTCCAGTCTTTCCACTGTTTTGTTGAAATCCCCTCCTCTGGTTGATGGTTTAACCATTTCTAATCCCCAAAATCTCAGGGATGCCCCTGTCTGGCCAGCTTCCAGAAAATGATCCACCACCGGGGTTGATTTCTTGTTCCTAATGTTTGATTTATGTTCTTGAATGCGCTGTTTTAATGGTCTAACAGTTTTACCAATGTAGATCTTATCACATGGGCATTGCAAGACATATATTACTCCTATGGAGTCACAAGTTATAAATTGTTTTATATCATATTCTTTATTGGTATAAGGATGTTTATATGTTTGTTTTTTGCTGGTATGTCCACAAACTGAACACCGACCACAGGGTACCATCCCTGGTTGCAATGGGCCCAATAGTAGTTTACTTTCCAATCCCTTCTCCTGTGTGTGTTCTGTATGTACAAGCTTATCTTTTAAAGTTGGAACCTTCTTTCTGCTACTCTCGGTGAAGATTGGAAAACATTGTTTGTCATCAGATAGTCTTTCAGTATAGACCAGTGTTTATGGATGACTTTTTTTTATATCTTTCATTTTATGATTGTGTTTAGTGCTAAACACTATTGGTCTTACAGGATGTGGTTCTCAATCCCCACTCAGTGCACCTGTCTATGTGATGTTCGAAACCCTCTGTTTCGCATGATGTAAATTCTTCCTACTATAACCCCGTTCTCTAAACCTCTCAGAAGCCTTCATTACTTCTCTTTTAAACTCCATTTCCTCTCCACAGTTCCTGCGAATGCGCAGAAACTGTGAATAAGGTATACTTTCTATCAGTCGCTCAGCATGAAAACTGTTTGCGTGTAATATTGTGTTACGCGCAGTATCTTTCCTATATAGTGTCGTAGTCAGACCATACATCCCTTTAACAACTCTCACATCTAAATATGGTATTGAAATTGTGCTATATTCCATCATGAACTGCAAATTTATATCACATGTATTCATGTATCCTACAAAGGTCAAAAGGTCATCTTGGGAACCTAGCCACAAAATGAACAAATCATCAATAAATCTTGTAGAATTTTATGTATTGAAAAATGATTGTTTTGTTCATCTAATATAAAGGTATTTTCAAAATTTGACATGTAGCATTTGCATAGCCTGGTGCCATAGTGGTCCCCATTGCTGTGCCCCTCATCTGCTTAAAGAAAGTTTTTTCAAACCTAAAGTAACTGTTTTTGAGGATAAATTCACTAGCAACAGTAAGGTCCCTGTTTTTGAATGCTCACTAATTTCTCTCTTATCTAGTAGCTTTCCCAAAGCTATGATCCCCTCCTCATGAGGTATAGATGTATATAGATACGAGACATCTAATGTCACTAGTATAACAGATTCCTCCTCTTGTTTTGTTAGGTTTGTTTCTTTCAAAATCCTTATAAAATGTGAAGTGTCTCTAACATAGGTCGGAATTTTCTCCACTAAAGGTTGTAGATGATAGTTCAAATAATCAGAAATAGGTTTGAATATACTCAAAATTCCTGACACTATGGGATGACCAGGTGGATCTATTTCATCCTTGTGTATTTTTGGTAGGGTGTAGAAAACAGGGGTTCTGGGAAATCTTTGTTTCAGCAACTCACCCTCCCATTCTTTTAAAAAAATACAGAGTGTCAATTCTTCCATTAGGCCCAATAAATCTCTTTGTATGTTCTGTACGGATCACAGTCCAATTTTAAATAGTTAATATTATTAAGTAATCTATAGCAAATTCTACTATAGTGTTCATAGTCCAAAATCACAATCCCTCCCCCCTTGTCTGCAGGTTTTATAATTAAATTTTCATCATTTTTCAATCTATTTAAAGTATGTCTCTCCACATGTGTTAGATTATCAAATGGTGGCTGCCTGTCTTCCTCTTTCTTAAATAAATGATGAATCTCCTTCCTTACTATTTCCGCATATGTTTCCACTGCCGGACAACCTTCTATTGGTGGATTGTAACTGGACCTTATCCCCAGAGCTGACTTCACTTTCTGTTTATAGTCTTCTACTTGTAATGTATTACTATAAATTGCTTTAAGACGCAGAGACCTAAAAAGCAGTTGCAAATCGCATTCCAGCTCAAATATGTTTACAGCTGTAGTTGGTGCAAATGAGAGGCCTCTAGCCAGAACTCTCAACTCTGTATCATTTAGAGTTCTTTTGCTTAAATTAAAAATGGGTATTACTTGTGGTAGTATTTCTGTTTGGGGTGAGTGTCTCCTCTCTCTCTGCTTGGTTCTACTCCTCCCACTGCACCTATTCTTCCCTGCTCTACACCCTCTTCTGCACCAGTCCTGTTTCTCATTATATATCTGGATTCTCTCTGATCTTCCACCCGCGATTGTCCTGGTGGGTCTCTGTTTTCTATCTCCTGTGTGGAAAAATGTTCTCTTGTGTTTGTCTCCAAGGTCCGTCTGTTGTCCATTCCTGTCCTAAGTGTCACCCTATTAGATACCCTCTCAGTTTCTTGTGTCCTTGATGTTATGTTTGTGTTGTGGCTGGCCTTACTGTAACTGTTGTCACTGTCAGACCCACTCTCTTCCTGTCTGTTTTTATTATTCCAGTTGTTTCTCACATTGTTTCTAGTATGTGTATACACCTTATTCTCTTTATAGTCATTGGTGTCCCGATGGAATATTTTTAACTTTTGTTGTCTGAGGTTCTTTTCATAAACCTCAATTTTTTGGTTTATCTGTTCCATTGTCTTATTAAATTCTTCTAGTTGTAATTTAAGTTTTAAGGTTTCTTTATCCAAATTCACCTGTTCACCTATTTTCCCCCTTTCCTCTATTATAGCTTCAATCAATGCATAAATGAAATCAACCGAGCATCTAGTTCTTATTCTGTCCCATTTTCTGTCTAACTTGGTTGATCTAATTCCTATATTATGCTCAACATATACTCTCAAACCTCTAGGTATAAGATTATGGGCTAAGTATTGTCCCAAAGTTATAGCATGCCAGTCCAAACGACAGTCTCTAAATTCCTAATTTTCAACTCTCTGTGCAGTCTGTCTTGCATTTTCAACTGTGTTTGTGGAAAAATCTCACTCTCCTCTGATTTGGTCTAACAGTTTCTCTTTTTCTGCATCAGAGAAGGTGGCAAAATGGTATTTGGCATTTGCTTCTGCCCCTATTTCATTAAAAACATCCATCATATATTTGTATTATTACAATGACCTTTAAATGTTAATAAAATTTTACAACATAAAAAAGAGAAAAAGCACCAGTGAATATTACTATTAAACCCCCATATTTATTAAAAACCTTTTTTCATGAAATCTCACTACTATAACAAGACAGTTCAACCCTTTGTCCTTCTTTTTGTTTCTTGAATCCTCTTATTGTTCAATTTATTCCAAGAAAATCCAACCTCTGTGGTCTAGATGCAGCAATTCCCTGTCATCCAAAAGTCCATATCGTAGAGTAAAGCACAGTCCCACAGGAAATGGAAATTTTTAAATATTTCTTTTGCTGCCACTCCTGACGTGTCGATAGATATGAACGTGTACTGTATTCCAGAGTGTCAAATATGGTGGCACTTGACAAATTTAAAGGTGATGGATAAATTCTAATCATAATGCTTATGGAGATATCCACAAGCTAAGGACATCAAAGTGATTGAGGCAAATGAGAAAGGTACATTCTATATTATATATAAATTACATGATCAAAATTGAGTGTGGTCTAGCTGAATTTAGGATGAAATGAGGGACTTTTAAAGATAAAAAGTGTACATCTCACCGAATCGAGGAAGGCATATGAGCGTTGAGCCGTGTGTGGAAACTCTTACCAGCCAGGAACACCAGAGCGAATGAGATACAAGAGGATCATAAATTGTACTTCATAGATGAATTTCTTGATTTAAACTAAGTGTGGTTTAGTTGAACATAAGATAAAATAGAAGATCATCATATTATATATAAAAAGTATACTGTCTATTTAGTCTGGAATGGCATGTAAACTGTAACAAAACTGACAGTAAAGAACTGAGTATGGTCCAGCCAAATTTAGGACAAAATGAGGGACTTTTAAAGATAAAAAGTGTACAACTCATCCAATTTCGGGTGGCATATCAGTTTTGAGGCGTGTATGTGAAAACTCTTATTAGCTAGAGATCATAGCAATTGAGACATAAGAGGATCATAAATTCTACACCATAGACAAACTTCTTGATTTAAACGAAGTCTGGTTCAGTGAAATATAGGATAAAATAGGAGACTATTATATATAACAAGGACACTATTTGTTTGATTTAGGATCGTATGTAAACTGTAATAAAATCAATAGTAAAACAGTAATAAACCTAATGGGGGGCATAGCTTATATAAGATAAATACTAAGTCACTGCCCTACATAGAAATTAATGGTGAGACAACTTGGACGAGTGATTCAGACACTGAAGGACATCCATGTAATAGAGATGCTAAGGCATTAACAGACTGCGACTATAAGAGACTTCAAATAATTTCTACTGATTTAATGGGATCATAAATGCAGTAAAGGTTTAAAAAAGAAGTCATGAAATAAATGATTTCCTAAAACATTAGATGTCTATAGACCTTGTGCCTTTAAGCTTGAAGTCTGACGTCACTATGAGAGCGCTTTTTAAGGCCAGAGGAAGCGACGGCGAAAAAAACACAAAGAATTGCATTTTCTGTGTTCAGCATGGTGAGAGGATCCGTGACATCCAGGTCAGGACCTTTGGAGGGTTTTTTTTTACAAATGAGGGACAATTAAAAATGTTTAAAAATGTTTAATCTATCTGACTTGCAGCTCGGGACCTTTGGAGGTTTTTAGAAGTAAGGGATATTTAAAAGCTGTACATTCACTCAGTTCATAGCTATACGTGAGTCACAAGAGGGTGACTTGTAAAGAGATAAGAGCTTAGCTATAAAAAGATTTAATTCATTCAGTGAGAAAAACAACTTTTATTCTATAAAAAAGATTAATGGTAAACTTGTTGGGATATAGGTTGTGAAACACTGAAGGACCCAAGGGGAACTGAGATGAATAGACAGTTACAGCTATGTTTTGTAAGAGATTTTTAAATGAGGGTCCTTAACTAATGGAACATATAGGTAGTAATGATTTAAGGGAGATGAGATAAGTCACTCAATTAAACATTTAGAAAGAAATGAGTTTCTCACCAGCGAAATGGAATTAAAGTGAGCCTGTGATGTGACTATGATCACGCTTTCAAGGCTAGAGATGGGATAGTGAGAAAAACACAAAACCAAAAGGATTTTTGGTATTGTGTGTGAGAAAATGAGATATGATATTTAGATCTGAATTTTTATGAGCTTAGAGAGCTAGGTTGGATAAGAAAAGCAGGTGTAACGACATGGTTTAGATATGAACCTATGAAAGTTACAATTAGATCACTCTTGATGATAAAATGCCACGTAAGAGCTGATATGAGAAAATTCATGCAGTTTTTAAAGAATGGACCACATGTCTTTTCTGACAAATGAGAAAAAACATTAGGTTAACATTTTTTGATGGATCATCGGTACAGCAAATAAGGTCTAACAAGCGTCTTATATGCTTTGATGTATTCTGGCTTTTTGTACTTGGAGGTTGGCTTTAGACTGCCTTAAGGTATTTTGACCTTTATGTTCAGAAGTTGTTTTCAGAAATATGGATTGTGAGGCAAGTATCTGCTTTTAGGAATATTACAGAGAATTTGAATGGACTTTCCTATACCTTTGAATGTATCAGGAATTTAAAAGATGCTTGAATAAACTTTTTGTACCTTATAGTCTAGATATACTATAATGGTATTTTGAAACAGAATACATGCTGATGTTTTCTGGAAGGAATATGCAACAGGCTCAGTGTAAATAGTTCTAATCATGATAGATACATGGATTGTATAAAATGAAATAGTAAGAATTTTTGTTTGGGTCTTAGGTATAAACATGACATGGAGAAATATTCACTGAAACAGAAAATAAATGTGGATACATGAAGCAACAGAAAGCAAGAGATGAAATAAAATCCAGATATGCAGGTATTGATGAGTATCTAACAGGATAAATGGAATTTTGATGTATAATTATTTGGTTATTTGGCATTTTGGATCCTTCTGGTTTTTTCCTTTTAAAATATTTTAAAGTTGTTAGGATGGGTGATAACATTAGTGTCACTTCTTTTTTAGGATTGTTAAAAAAACATTAAAATTAAAAGGAAAGAACTATACATACTATTACTTTGGATGAAGTAAGTGGCATCAATGTATATACGACATATGATTAACTATATTTGAACATATTTATATATTTTTTGGTGGTTGTGGACAGATTTCTAATTGTATTTATTTGTATTTCTACAAAAGGGCATCTCTTGATAAAGCCAAGATACTTGGTGAAACGTTGAGGCTTGCCAATATTTAAACAAAGAAGAAGTTTTGAAATTTAAGAAATACTGTCTATGGAACTGAATTTGTCAAGCGCCACAATATTTGACACTCTGCAATAGAGTACACCTTCATATCTAGCGACACATCAGGAGTGGCAGCAAAAGAAATATTTAAAAATTTCCATTTCCTGTGGGACTGTGCTTTACTCTACGATATGGACTTTTGGATGACAGGGATGTGCTGCATCTAGACCACAGAGGTTGGATTTTCTTGGAATAATTGAACAATAAGAGGATTCAAGAAACAAAAAGAAGGACAAAGGGTTGAACTGTCATGTAATAATAGTGAGAGTTCATGAAAAAAGGTTTTTAATAAATATGGGGGTTTAATAGTAATATTCACTGGTGCTTTTTCTCTTTTTTATGTTGTAAAATTTTATAAACATTTAAAGGTCATTGTAATAATACGAATATGAGATGGATGTTTTTAACGAAATAGGGGCAGGAGCCAATGCCAAATACCATTTTGCCACCTTCTCTGATGCAGAAAAAGAGAAACTGTTAGACCAAATCAGAGGAGAGAGAGATTTTTCCACAAACAGTTGAAAATGCAAGACAGACTGCACAGAGAGTTGAAAATCAGGAATTTAGAGACTGTCGTTTGGACTGGCATGCTATAACTTTGGGACAATACTTAGCCCATAATCTTATACCGAGGGGTTTGAGAGTATATGTTGAGCATAATATAGGCATTAGATCAACCAAATTAGACAGAAAATGGGACGGAATAAGAACTAGATGCTCGGTTGATTTCATTTATGCATTGATTGAAGCTATAATAGAGGAAAGGGGGAAAATAGGTGAACAGGTGAATTTGGATAAAGAAACCTTAAAACTTAAATTACAACTAGAAGAATTTAACAAGACAATGGAACAGATAAAACAAAAAATTGAGGTTTATGAAAAGAACCTCAGACAACAAAAGTTAAAAAAATTCCATCGGGACACCAATGACTATAAAGAGAGTAAGGTGTATACACATACTAGAAACAATGTGAGAAACAACTGGAATAATAAAAACAGACAGGAAGAGAGTGGTTCTGACAGTGACAGTTACAGTAGGGCCAGCCACAACATGAACATAACATCAAGGACACAAGAAAATGAGAGGGTATCTAATAGGGTGACACTTAGGACAGGAATGGACAACAGACGGACCTTGGAGACAAACACAAGAGAACATTTTTCTGCACAGGAGATAGAAAACAGAGACCCACCAGGACAATCGAGGGTGGAAGACCAGAGAACCCAGATATATAATGAGGAACAGGACTGGCGCAGAAGAGGGTGTAGAGCAAGGAAGAATAGGTGCAGTGGGAGGAGTAGAACCAAGCAGAGAGAGAGGAGACACTCGCCCCAAACAGAAATACTACCACAAGTAATACCCATTTTTAATTTAAGCAAAAGAACTCTAAATGATACAGAGATGAGAGTTCTGGCTAGAGGCCTCTCATTTGTACCAACTACAGCTGTAAACATATTTGAGCTGGAATGCGATTTGCAACTGCTTTTTAGGTCTCTGCATCTTAAAGCAATTTATAATAATACATTACAAGTAGAAGACTATAAACAGAAAGTGAAGTCAGCTCTGGGGATAAGGCCCAATTACAATCCACCAATAGGAGGTTGTCCGGCAGTAGAAACATGCGGAAATAGTAAGGAAGGAGATTCATCATTTATTTAAGAAAGAGGAAGACAGGCAGCCACCATTTGATAATCTAACACATGTGGAGAGACGTACTTTAAATAGATTGAAAAATGATGAAAATTTAATTATAAAACCTGCAGACAAGGGGGGAAGGATTGTGATTTTGGACTATGAACACTATAGTAGAATTTGCTATAGATTACTTAACAATAATACTAACTATTTAAAATTGGACTGTGATCCGGTACAGAACATACAAAGAGATTTATTGGGCCTAATGGAAGAATTGACAATCTGTAATTTTTTAAAAGAATGGGAGGGTGAGTTGCTGACACAAAGATTTCCCAGAACCCCTGTTTTCTACACCCTACCAAAAATACACAAGGATGAAATAGATCCACCTGGTCGTCGCATAGTGTCAGGAATTTCGAGTATATTCGAACCTATTTCTGATTATTTGAACTATCATCTACAACCTTTAGTGGAGCACGTAAACTGTAACAAAACTGATAGTAAAGAACTGAGTATGGTCCAGCCAAATTTAGGACAAAATGAGGGACTTTTAAAGATAAAAAGTGTACAATTCATCCAATTTGGGGTGGCATATCAGTTTTGAGGCGTGTATGTGAAAAATCTTATTAGCTAGAGATATCATAGCAATTGAGACATAAGAAGATCATAAATTCTACACCATAGATGAACTTCTTGATTTAAAAGAAGTCCGGTTCAGTGAAATATAGGATAAAATAAGAGACTATTATATATAACAAGGACACTGTTTGATTTAGGATGGTATGTAAACTGTAATAAAATCAATAGTAAAACAGTAATAAACCTAATGGGGGGCATAGCTTATATAAGATAAATACTAAGTCACTGCCCTACATAGAAATTAATGGTGAGACAACTTGGATGAGTGATTCAGACACTGAAGGACATCCATGTAATTGAGATGCTAAGGCATTAACAGACTGCGACTATAAGAGACTTCAAATAATTTCTACTGATTTAATGGGATCATAAATGCAGTAAAGGTTTAAAAAAGAAGTCATGAAATAAATGATTTCCTAAAACATTAGATGTCTATAGACCTTGTGCCTTTAAGCTTGAAGTCTGACATCACTATGAGAGTGCTTTTTAAGGCCAGAGGAAGCGACGGCGAAAAACACAAAGAATTGCATTTTCCGCATTCAGCGTGGCGAGAGGATCCGCGACATCCAGGTCAGGACCTTTGGAGGGTTTTTTTTTACAAATGAGGAACAATTAAAAATGTTTAAAAATGTTTAATCTATCTGACTTGTAGCTCGGGACCTTTGGAGGTTTTTAGAAGTAAGGGATATTTAAAAGCCGTACATTCACTCAGTTCATAGCTATACATGAGTCATGAGAGGGTGACTTGTAAAGAGATAAGAGCTTAGCTATAAAAAGATTTAATTCATTCAGTGAGAAAAACAAATTTTATTCTATAAAAAAGATAAATGGTAAACTTGTTGGGATACTGGTTGTGAAACACTGAAGGACCCGAGGGGAATTGAGATGAATAGACAGTTACAGCTATGTTTTGTAAGTGATTTTTAAATGAGGGTCCTTAACTAATGGAACATATACAGTAGGTAGTAATGATTTAAGGGAGATGAGATAAGTCACTCAAACATTAAGAAAGAAATGAGTTTCTCACCAGCGAAATGGAAAAAAAAGCGAGCCTGTGAGGTGACTATGATCATGCTTTCAAGGCTAGAGATAGGGATAGTGAGAAAAACACAAAACCAAAAGGATTTTTGGTATTGTGTGTGAGAAAATGAGATGATATTTAGATCTGAATTTTTATGAGCTTAGAGAGCTAGGTGGGATAAGAAAAGCGGGTGTAACAACATGGTTAGATATGAACCTATGAAAGTTACAATTAGATCACTCTTGATTATAAAATGCCGCGTAAGAGCTGATATAAGAAAATTCATGCAGTTTTTAAAGAATGGACCACATGTCTTTTCTGAGAAATGAGAAAGAACATTAGGTTAGCATTTTTTGGTGGATCATCGGTACAACAAATAAGGTCTAACATGCGTCTTAATTGCTTTGATGTATTCTGGCTTTTTGTACTCGGAGGTTGGCTTTAGACTGCCTTAAGGTATTTTTACCAATATGTTCAGAAGTTGTTTTCAGAAATATGGATTGTGAGGCAAGTATCTGCTTTTAGGAATATTACAGAGAATTTGAATGGACTTTCCCATACCTTTGAATGTATCAGGAATTTAAAAGATGCTTGAATAAACTTTTTGTACCTTATAGTCTAGATATACTATAATGGTATTTTGAAACAGAATACATGCTGATGTTTTCTGGAAATAATATGCGACAAGCTCGGTGTAAATAGTTCTAATCATGATAGATATATGGATTGTATAAAACGAAATAGTAAGAATTTTTGTTTGGGTCTTAGGTATAAACATGACATGGAGAAATATTCACTGAAACAGAAAATAAATGTGGATACATGAAGCAGCAGAAAGCAAGAGATAAAATAAAATCCAGATATGCAGGTATTGATGAATATCTAACAGGATAAATGGAATGTTGATGTATAATTATTTGGCATTTTGGATCCTTCTGGTTTTTCCCTATTAAAATATTTTAAAGGTGTTAGGATGGGTGATAACATTAGTGTCACTTCTTTTTTTGGATTGTTAAAAAAACATTAAAATTAAAAGGAAAGAACTATACACACTATTACTTTGGATGAAGTAAGTGGCATCAGTGTATATACAACATATGATTATGTATATTTGAACATATTTATATATTTTTTGGTGGTTGTGGACAGATTTCTAATTGTATTTATTTGTATTTATACAAAAGGGCATCTCTTGATAAAGCCAAGATACTTGGTGAAACGTTGAGGCTTGCCAATATTTAAATAAAGAAGAAGTTTTGAAATTTAAGAAATACTGTCTACGGAACTGAATTTGTCAAGCGCCACCATATTTGACACTCTGCAACAGAGTACACATTCATATCTGTCAACACATCAGGAGTGGCAGCAAAAGAAATATTTAAAAATTTCCATTTCCTGTGGGACTGTGCTTTACTCTACGATATGAAGAGAATCTGGGCCAAACAATACAGACTGAAATCCCTGGGTCTGGTTGTTGCATCCCCTGTGACATGGCAAACCATTGTTAACTATGCTCCTAATAAAATAAACTCAAGGGACTCATTGGATGAGAACAATTTTGCCCATATCCTTTCCTACTTAAATGGAATTTTAAAGTAGGTGCTATTGCTGCACAAATGGATAAAAAACCGAACACCTAACTCTGTCAGTTTATGTGATTAAAAACATACAAGGTGAAAATGAGGGCATTCTGTCAACATTTGAATTGACATTACTCTCAATGGTATTGAAATTAGACTATAATAGGCAAAACATAGGGAACATTGAAAAGGTTTTTCCCTTAAGTAGTGGAACTTGGGATAAATTTTAATTCTACAACCTTAGACATTCATCAACAATTGAAAAAGAAGTGCTCAGTCAGTGGCTGGCCACAGTGTTGAGAGTTGGGCTATGCCAATCACTGGCTGGGTATGGGTTGGGGGGAGTGGGGTGGTCTGGCACTGTCATGTGGGGGGATGGGGCCACTAGACCACCAGGGCTATGATGATTTTGAAATATATTATTTCAAATACATGACAATATTTTTGGGGTCAGGTATCAGTGATCTGGGATGGGGATCAAGGCCGGTTGGGATCTGCTAGACCACAAGGGCATCACTATTAACAATATCAGGGGTCAGAACCGCAGGGCCAATAGCCTGCATGGGCTTATTCATTCATCCTATCAGGGTATGTGTGTGTGGGGCGATAACCCACAGGGGCTTAGTTATTCATCCTATCAGGGCATGTGTGTGAGGGGGGCCAATAGCCCACATGGGCTTATTCATTCATACTATTGGGGCATGTCTGTGTTGGGGGGCATAGCCCTGCTGGGTTTCTTTATTCTGCACTTCAGAGATCAGGGCTGGATGGCACTTGTGCCCATCTACTGACAATGCCGAAGACTTACAGCAACTTGTTCCGGTACATTCTCCGTTAGGTGTACCATTTGGGTTGGCTCAAGTCATGGGACTTAGCCACAGGGTATCACGTAATGTGGGTGAATGCAAAAGAGTGAGCCCACATTACGGCGAATGGAAAACGGTGAGTACTGGAATAGTGAAACTTGTATTCCCTTACCCCAAGGTGCTATGACCTCAGAGCTTGGTATTTAATAAAGAAGGGGTGTGAGGGTGTGGGAGGCAAACCCCCTGCAGAAAAAGCACAGTTGCCATTCTGGTACTCATCATTTTCCATTCGCTGATATGGGCTCCCTCTTTTGGAGTCACCCATATCACATGGAACCACTATGGGGGGGGGACCCTGCCTGACAGACTGATAGGGAATTAGGTGCAGGGTCCCTGGTGCAAGGGCATTTTGCACAAGTCATTTTTGACATGACTTGCTCCAGCCCTTTGAGAATTGGCCCCATAGACTCAAATTTGGTTAAGATCTTGAGGTGCACTTCACTAACCCCAATTATGTTTACAGAATCTGAAGTTGAAGATGCCATTTCTAAGTTGAAAAATAATAAGGCCCCGGACCTGATTATGTCTCTTCTGAAATATATAAGGAAAAAAGGGTCTTTTGGATCCTTATGTTGACTTTTTTTAATTTATGTTCAACTCACAAATATGTCCCTATTTCATGGACCAAAAATATTATAGTTTCCATTCATAAAGAGGGATCTGTGTACAACCCCTTTAATTTGGATCCTATTAGTTTATTAAATATTAGCACTAAGATCTTTGTTAGGATACTATTAGATAACCTTACTTAATGGACAGACACTAATCTAATCCTGTCACTTTGGCAGGCAGGGTTTAGACAAGGATTCTCAACCATTGATAATATTTTTATTCTCACACATTTAACAGAGAAATATGTCCACCTGAGGAAAATGAAGCTCTTTGCCTTATTTGTTGATTTTTCATCACCATTCAATTCCATAAATATGCAAAAGCTTTGGAAAATCATAAGATATTGATCATTCCTTATTAGCCTTGATATGTTTATTGCACTCAATACTTCAGCTTCCATAAGATATGATAATTATGGTAACTTAACACAGCACTTTCCAGCACATAGAGGGGTTAAGCAGGGGTGCCTGCTGGCTTCCTTACTATTTAACATACATATACATATATATATATATATCTATCTATATATAGATATATAGATAGATATATAGAAATATAGATATATATATATATATATCTATATATATCTATATATATATCTATCTATCTATCTATCTATCTATCTATCTATCTATCTATCTATCTATCTATATACACATATATACATATACATATACACATATACATACACACACAGTATATATATATAAGCTATTGGAATATGATGAGTCAGTCAATCTAGATTTTCCTAAGAATAAGAAGCAAATCTTTCACACAATGGTTTATGCAGATGGTGTAGTAATCTTTTCACTAACAGAACCTGGCCTTCAAAACAAAATCGAAATAAAAAAAAATAAATATATACAACTTGAATTGAGAATAAATTTAAAAAAGCGTGGGTCCTGACATTTGGAAAAAAAAACAAATTGCAGAGAGCATATTTTTTTTCTGGGAGCTGAAAAAATAGGAATAGTAAAGAAATGCTTATACTTAGGAATTAAATTTGTTGCCTCCACTAATTGGGCACGGCATATAAAAGATCAGAATATGAGAGCCAAATTGGTGGCTAAAGTGCTATTGAAGTTTAACTACAAATATGGTGGAATACTGTTATCCCTACTTTTAAAGCAGGGGAGGCTAAAATACACCCAATCCTTACATATGGTGTGGACGTGTGGGGATTTTATAACTCAGATAATTTGGAAAAATCCCTTTCCTTTTATTATAAAGCCCTATTAGGAGTACCTAATTCAACCTCCAATGCTATGGTTAGAGCTGAGTTGGGTAGAATATCTATAAAAACAATCAAGGACCTAACTTTAACAACATACTGGCTACGGTTGATTATGATCTGAAGAAGGGTTGAATTCTAAATGGCTTGACTCTTTAAAAAAGTATATTGACTAAAATAAAAATGTTGCACTTATGGCAATATTACAATAGAAAAATGAATATCTCCCTACAATACAGAACTACTATTAAAAAATTATTTGAAAGGACCCAAGTTTCAGATATGGAGATCATAAAAAACAAGCATTTGTCAGTGCCGAATGTTGCTTGCTTCTATGTGCTGTTTAGGTATTTGGAAGTCATTGGAGTGCAAATATTGAAAATTCGAGAACTTACGAGCGTGCATAGGAACTGTGCAATGCATGCTCGTAAAACAGTCATTTTTAGGAATTATTTCACCAAATTTTCAACATAGCCATTTTAAGACCTCTGCTAATTAACAGTGTCACTGTGATTTTCTTAATGTGTCCCATACATTGATTTCGTACACCGACTGTGCCACTGTGCGCTACATGGGCGGAAACATGTTTTGGGCAGGATGTGAAAAATGATGGCTGTACTGCTCATGAGGTGTGTTAAAATGGCAATTTTGAAAATCTGGAGTGAAAATATTGAAAATTTGCAAACTTACGAGCGCGCATAGGAACTGCGCAACGCACACTCGTAAAACAGCAATTTTTGGAAATTTTTTCACCAAATTTTCAACATAGCCATTTTAAGACCTCTGCTAATTAACAGTGTCACTGTGATTTTCTTAATGTGTCCCATACATTGATTTTGCACACTGACTGCGCCATTGTGCGCTACATGGGCGGAAACACATTTTGGGCAGGATGTGAAAAATGACAGCTGTACTGCTCATGAAGAGGTGTGGTAAAAATGGCAATGTTGAAATCTGGAGTGAAAATTTTGAAAATTCATGAACTTCTGGCGTGCGCATGAGACTGCATAGCACTTGCGCTCATAAAACAGTCATTTTAGGAATTTTTCACAAATTTTCAAAATAGGCTTTTTGAGCCCACCTTATGAACACTGGCAGTGTCATTTCGTTAATCATTCAGAAAGGTGATTTCACGCAGTGACCTGCGAAATCATCCTTCGGGCCTGAATAACACCATGACAGTGACAGCATTCATGAGAAGGGGTCCAAAACCCCATGTTGAAAATTGGTGCAAAAATTCCAAAAATGCCTGAGATATGCAATAAAGTTGAAAACCCCTATCTATCCCATTATACAGCTTACGGCATTTCCTCAGTTCACAGTCGGCTTTGAAGAGTGCAGGCGTGTTCCAGTCCACCCGATGATCATCGCGCCAAGCTCCGGAGGTAAGTATAGAGGTGTGGGGTGTGGGGAGGCAGGGTGCACAGTGGGTGGAGTGCGGGTTGTGGGGGTGGGGAGACAGCGATGGAGCGTTTCTTATTACAGTTTTTTTTATTCGGACAACGGGACATTTGCCACGCTGTGTCAGCTCCAAGCGTGGCAGCAGGGAAAAGCTGTTTGGGGGGACGTGGAGCCGATGGGGTATTGGGCACCCCCGTCAGCCAAAACAAGATTTGCCACACTGGGGTGGGCTCCCAGCATGGCACCGGGAAAGCTTTTGGGGGGGGTGTGCAGCCTTGGAGCCGACGGGGATCAGCACCCCATCGGCTATGCACAGTTTCTTTGCCATGCTGGGGTGGGCTCCCAGCGTGGTGCCTGGGCAGCTGTTTGGGGGTGTGGAGGCTGACAGGATTGGGCACCCGATTGGCCACTCTGGTGTGTGTGTGGGGGGCGCATCAGAGCATATAGTGCTTGCAGCGTGTGTGTACATGGGGGAAGCTCTGCTCACTGAAGTGGAGCTCTCCCTTTGAACTGTATGCCACTGCATTTTCAGCTTGTCATAGACAGCTGCAGCAGTTATTGGTTAACTGGGGCCGCGCCTGCAAACACACTGAATGCATTGGAAGACGGGCTGACACACCTCCGAAAACTCGGATGATGGCACTATGTTTCTTGCACATGTGTGCAAGCAACATAAAAACAGAAATGTGCCCCATGGTTCAGGGAGAATAAAATGGATCATTCCCTGGAAGAATATCTGGCCCTTCCCATATATCTAAGAGATAGAAAATAATATCATGGACAAGGTTTGAACTTAGTACCTCTAAATATACATATTACAATAAAACAACATCAATAAATACAAGTGAAAAGCATTTTTGTGGCTGTAATAAGAGCCATTTTGATACAATACCCCATTTGATTACTATTTGTCCACTATATTCCAAAGTTAGAAATAAGTTCCTCTCAAAGATGTTAACTATCTATGCTAATGTCAACTATGATTCTGTTTTCATATTGCTTCATCCATGATTCCCAGAGGATGCTGTAATGATCTCGCAGTTCATTGTATCAGTGGTTAGACTGGAAAAGAAGCAGTTCAGAATTAAAAATAACAGTCACTGATGTTTGTTTGTCTTAAGACATTTTCTTCCATTAGATATGTAACAAATATTACCCCACAGGTGAAGAAACTGACATTATGAATGTAAAGGTAATAAGATATATAGATATATATTTTATTTATTTATTGTATTCTCAGAATAACACCTTTGAGCTGAGAGCTCATTACATAGGTTCTACGTCATATGGATACATAGCAAGATACAAGGTAGCTTTATCATGTTACAGGGTAGCTGCAACAGATGGTAATCTTGTACAATAGTTACAATACCAAGAATGGTACAAACAAATCACGGCAAACAACAACAGACAGAGGAATCAGTTACTAGATGAGTGGCATTGTACAATGTATGCCAGCACAATAAGTAATCACAAGGATTGGGCAGAAATCAGAAACAGTACTACTTGACTGGCATTGTACAATGTATGCCAGCACAATTAGTAATCACAAGGATTGGGCAGAAATCAGAAACAGTATTACTTGACTGGCATTGTACAATGTATGCCAGCACAATTAGTAATCACAAGGATTGGGCAGAAATCAGAAACAGTATTACTTGACTGGCATTGTACAGTATGCGCCAGCACAATTAGTAATCACAAGGATTGGGCGAAATCCAGAAACAGTATTACTTGACTGGCATTGTACAATGTATGCCAGCACAATTAGTAATCACAAGGATTGGGCAGAAATCAGAAACAGTATTACTTGACTGGCATTGTACAATGTACGCCAGCACAATAAGTAAACACAAGAGTAGGGCAGAAATCAGGAACAGTAGTACTTAACAATAATAAAGAGAATTGGCTCATAAGGCCTAGTCAGAACATGGAGGGAGAAGGGAGTACAGCAGGGTGTGGGATAAAGGAGGGTGGGAGAGGAGTGAGAGAAGGAGAGGGTTAGTTGTAGAGGAGGGTGGAGAAGGGCTAAGGAATAGACAGAGAGCAGCAGAGAGGTGAGGTGCAGGGTAATGAGTTGAGGAGGCTTGGAAGAAGTGCATTGGAGCCAACTATACCTGGATGGCAGGAGTCAGCTAGGATTTGGAGTGCAATTGTAAGAAGGAGCAGGGCTGGGTGGGTGGGTGAAGAATGAGGGTGGGAGTGGAGTAGAGAAGGAGAGGTTGGTAAATGAGGAAGGAAAGGGAGGGTTTGGTGGGTGGAGAAAGCACCAGGGTGGTGGGTGCAGGTGGATGCAGTAAGGAGGCTTGGAAGAAGTGCATTGGAGCCAACTTTATCTAGAGAGGAGGGAGACCCAGATAAATTCTTTCTTTTTAACTGTCTTTTTAATATGTTGTAATAACCTTGGTGTTTGTCCCACCTAGGTTGAACAATAAACCTGAAACTGAAAAAACATCTAGGTATCCTGTTGTCTTTGAGGTAGGCTCCCTAACCAACAAGCTTTCAATCTTCATTTACTCATTCTAGAGGAATGTGTATATGGGTTGGGAACCTCAGAGACACTATATGTACTGTCTACTATGGCTTGGAATAGACATAGACTTATTTTATACATCCATACACCACACGGATGGCATTGGGGCAAGTAAATACTTCCTAGAGAAGAAATGAATGGATTTTAGAAGGGTGGACTTCAATAGACTGAGAGAGCTGGTCAGGAATAAGTTAGTAGGGGCAGATAACATAGGTGGAGTAGAAGAGAGGTTGTGCAATTAAGGGAGCCATTCTTGAGGCATTTAAGAATGTATGAGAACGGTAGCCAAAAATAACAGGTTCAAGAGACTGTTACGGTAAGGGAAACAGAGAGGGCCAAGACAACGGCCTTCTACAAGTATAAATAAAACAACGGGAAGGAAGAATGGGAAGAATATTTACTGAAAAATAGAGAGGCAAAGAGTGTGCTTAGGAAGGCAAAAGCAGACAGAGCTACGTATTGCAGAGGGAGTCAAGAGCAGAGAAAAACAGTTCTTCAGATGTATTAGGGAAAAAGGGAAGAAAGGAGGGGGAAGCATAAGACTAGCTGAGAGGGTATGGTAATAGAGGAGGACAGGCAAAAGGCTGCCATCCTGAATGATTACTTTTGCGCAGTTTTCACTAGGGAGGACAGTGGGTGCTTGCGGACAGTGGCATCAAAGCATCCACTAAGGAGGTCCTGGAGATGAGGCAGCCAATATTTACAAGCGAAACAGTCCAGAAAGAGCTGGCAGCTCTAAAGACAGATAAGGCCCTGGGACCAGATGGGTTGCATTTCTAGGTCTATTGAAGAGCTCACTAAGGATGGAGGCAGTTTTGAAGGATTAGAGGGTGGTGGATTTAGTTCTGCTCCATAATCTGGGGACAAGGAACAAATAGAGAATTACAGACCTGTCAGTCTTACCTCTATCATAATGCAGCTGATGGAGTCGTTGGTCAAAAAAGACCTTGTGAACTACTTGGAGAGCATAGATCTCCAGGATAATAAACCGCACAGATTCATGTCAGGGAGGTCTTGTCAGACTAACCTGAGAGTTTTTCCTGACTGAGTGATGAGGGAATTAAATAGGTGCCACACTGTGGATGTGCTCTACTTCGATTTCAGCAAAGCTTTCAACTTGGTGCCTCACAGATGCTTGCCAAAGATGATGGAGGATCTTGGTGTGGCTAAGGTCACAGTAAACTGGGCAGATAACTAACTAAGGGAAGGCAGCAGGTGGCTGTGGTCAATGGGGTTAAATCAGAAGAGAGGGAGGTCATGAGTGGGGTATCGCAGGGCTCTGTCCTGGCTCTGGTCCTCTTCAATATGTTCACTAGTGACATTTGTGAAGGTATCCAGGGCAGGTTGTATCTCTTTGCAGATAACACTAAACTCTGTGGGAGGGTAGATATGAATGAGGGAATACAGGAAATATAGAGAGACTTATATAGAAACATTGAAACTGACAGCAGATAAGGACCGCTTGACCCACATAGTCTGCCCTATTTCCATACCTACTGCAACACTGCAGATCCTACTTGATCTCCGACTTTTACCCTCTTTTTCATACTGCTAGGGTTCCCTTGTGCCTATCCCATGCATTCTTGAATTCTCCTACCATTTTTGCCCCACCACCTCTACTGAGAGGCAGTTCCTTGCATTCGCCATCCTTTCTGTGAAAAAATACTTCCTCACATTACCCCTGCATCTACCCCCCTCCAACATTATATCATTACCCCCTTTTCTTGAACATTTTTTTTGAAAGATGCTACCCTTTTGTACCTTATGTATGCCCTTGAGGTATCTGAAGGTCTCTATCACATCCCCCTCGTCTCTCCTCCCTTCCAGGGTATACATATTGAGGTCCTCTAGTCTCTTCTTATATGACTTTTGGTGCAGACCCTGCACTATTTTTGTTGCCCTTCTCTGAACTGCTTCTAGTCTGTCTATGTCCTTCCGGAGATGTGGCCTCCAGAACAGGACACAGTACTCTAGATGGGGTCTCACCAATGATTTGTACAGTGGTATCACCACCTCCTTTTCTCTACTGGTGATACCTCTTATGCACCCCAGCATCCCACTGACTCTTCCCACAGCCTTTTCACAATGATTGGTCACCTTTATGTCATCAGATATGATTACCTCCAGGTCCCATTCCTGTCTGATGGTGTTCAGTACCTCCCCCCCATCATGTACTCCTTCCCTGGGTTTCTGTGTCCCAAATGCATGATTTTACTCTTCTTTGCATTGAGTCTAGCTGCCACACTCTTGACCACTCCTCAAGCCTGCTCAGGTCCCACCTAATTTTTTCCACCCCCCCACCCCCCGGAGAGTTAACCCTGTTGCAGATCTTAGTGTGGTCTGCACAGAGGCATCCCTTTCCTTCTAGCCCCTCTACAATGTTGCTTATGAAGACATTAAAGAGGACTGGCTACAGAACTGATCCTTGTGGCACCTGCTGGTCACCCCCCTCTCCTTGGAATGAACTCTGTTTAACACCACCCTCTGTGTTCTATCCCTTAACCAATTTGACCCAGTTTACCACCTTGGGACTCACTCCCCAGCTGTCCAGCTTGTTTACAAGCCTCCTATGTGAAATAGTGTTGAAGGCCTTGCTGAAATCCAGGTAGGCCACATCCACTGCTCCTACCTGATCTAATTCCCTGGTCAACCAGTCAAAGAAATCTATCAGATTTGTTTGATACGACCTTCCTGCTGTGAATCCACGCTGCCTAGGATCCAGTGATCTGCAGAACTCAGTATATACCACAGTCCTTTCCTTTAGCAGTAATTTCATTAATTTTCCCACCTCCGAGGTCAGGCTGACTGCCCTGTAATTTTACAGCCTCCTCCCTCTCCCACTTTTGTGAAGATGGACTACATCTGCCCTCCTCCAGTGCTCCTGAACCATTCCCGTTTCAAGCAATTTGTTGAACAGGGTTTTCAGTGGTGCTGCAAGCACCTCGCTAAGCTCCTTTAATACTCTTGAATGTATCACATCCAGCTCCATTGCCTTGTCCACTCAGTTTTGTGAGTTCCTTTAGGACTCTCCTCCGTAAATGGACAGGTGTCCACCACCCTTCCATTGATGCTCCGGTCAATTAACCGAGGTTGCACACCTTCCCCTTCTTCTATGAATACTGAACAAAAATATTTGTTCAGAATTGCTGCTTTCTGCAGGTCCTCCTTTGCACACTCTCCTCCTTCCCCTTTTATCCTAACAATCTCACCCCTGGTCTTTCTTTTTTCACTAACATACCTGAAGAATGTCTTGTCCCCTTTCATTACTGCCTAGGCTACTTTTTCCTCCATTTGTGCCTTTGCACTCCTGACTGCTTTCCCTGCATCCCTCTGTTTTTCTAGATACACTTCCCTGTCCTCCTCCCTCTGTGTTTCCTTGTACCTTCTGAATGCCAGCCTTTTCACTCTTACCTTCCAGGGCACTTCCTTTGAGAACCATAGTGGGTTTTGTTTCCTCTTGCTTTTGCTTAATTGCCTAATACAAAGATTTGTTGCCTCCTCTAGTGCTTCTTTTAGATTCACCCACTGTTTCTCTACACCCCCTGCATTGCTCCCCCCCTCACCAGGGCTTTCCTGAGATATTTCCCCATCTTGCAAAGTTGTCCCTTCTAAAGTCCAGGACCTTTGCTTTCATGTGGTTTGACTCTGCCACTGTTCTCACATTGAACCACACTATGTGGTGATCACTGGTGCCCAGGTGGTTACCCACCATGACATCTGCAACTCTGTCCCTGCTGGTGAGTACTAGATCCAGTATCGCTCCCTCCCTGGTGGGCTCTACCACTAGCTGCCTGAGGTACATCCCTTGCAGGGCATCCAGGATGTCCCTGCTCCTGGCTGAGGCTGAAGCTGGGATGCTCCAATCAACATCCAGCAAACTGATGTCTCCCACCAGCAGCACCTCACCTTTAGTTGTCATCCTATAGATGGCTTCCACTAGAACCCTGTCCAACTCTTCCTCTTGTGCAGAAGGTCTGTAGATCACTCCAGTGTGAATAACGGTGCCATTAACCATCTCGAGGGTGACCCACAGTGCTTACAAAAGCCAGAGGGGTGGTCTAAGATTTGACAGTTGAAATTCAACACCAAAAGTGCAAGGTAATGCACCTATGGAACAAGAGCCCCAGGATGGAGTACTAGATGAATGGGGTGAGGCTTAGCACTACAGCTTTGGAATGAGACATTGGAGTTATCATCAGTGACTCACTAAAAAAATCAAATCAGTGCAACAAGGCATATCACCTGGTGGATGAAATTAAATCACTCCAAGTGTAGAATTATGCATTTTGGAGCAGGTAATCCCATGTATGTATATATATATATACACTCGATAAGATGTTAGTTAGTACAGATATTGAGAAAGATTTGGGTGTTTTGATATCAGATGATTTCCTTCCACATTCGCGGATTAATGAGGTTATTCTTAGAGCTAACTGAGTCATTTGGTCTAGTAAATGTAACATTAAATCAAGGGATAGCAGAGTGTTGATGTTACTTTATAGAGCCTATGTCATTCCTCATCTGGACTTTTCATCTCAACTGTGGTGCCCTTCGAAGAAACAGGACATTGCACAATTAGAAAAAGTACAAAGGCAATACACCAAAATGATGAGAGGCTTAACTGATGTCCCATATGAAACCAGATTAACTGCACTTAATCTGTTGCCTCTATCTACCATGCAATTAAGATATCTTCTTATGCATGATGTTATTAATGATCTGTATTTGATAATGAATCTAGGTTTTCACTTTAAGGATGTAACCTATAATATTAGAGGTCATCCACTACAGTTACAACTTGAGATTTAACTTTATTCCTCAGAACTTCTTTTATACATTGCGTATTATTAAGCCATGGAATGTCTACCAATTGAAGTGATAGTCAGTAGTTCTAAATTAATATTTAAAACATGGCTTGATAAATTTATACTTTCAGGCTCTTGTCTTAGTTATTATTAATACATAGGAGCAAATCATGAGCCTTATGGGTCTCTATCTCCTATCAAATCCTAATATGAATCCTAGTATGAATCCTAGTATATTGCAAGGCAAGTAGAATGCTGGGATGCATCAGGAGGGTTACTAATAAGTGGAAAGGAAAAGGTAATACTTCCTCCATATAGATCCTTAGGCCACACCTTGAGTATTGCACCCAGTTCTGGAGTCCTCACCTCAAGAAGGATAGGGATAGGGTGGAGACAATGCCGTGCAGTGTAACAAAAATGATTCAGGGCCAAGAAGGCAGGTCCTATGAAGAGCACCTCAAGGCACTGAACATGTACTCACTGGAGACCAGAAGGGAGAGGGGAGATATGATAAAGGCCTTCAAATTCCTAAAAGGAATTAACAAGGTGAACTGTGGGGAACTATTTAGCTTGAATACTACCTCATGTTCATGTGGACATAAGTGGAAACTAATAGGAGGGAGGTTCAGGAGGGACATGAGGAAGTACTCTTTTACAGAAGGGTTGCTGAAGCCATGTAACAGTCTGCCAACTGAGTTGGTGGATGCAAAACCCATTTGTGGTTTCAAGCAGGGTTGGGACAGAATAAAGGATGTAGTGGTTGCTTGGGGTGCCAAAATCAGGCAGGAGAAAGAGGGGCAGAATGGAGAGGGTTGGAATCCAGAGAGACAGTAGGTCCCAAGGCTAAATAGGGAACTCAGGCAGACTGGATGAGCCACTGTTCTTTTTCTGCAATCATTGTCTATTTTTCTGTTAATATGACATCCCTGTTCCCTTTATTATAGAGGGCCTAGGGGTTTTTGTTAACTGATAATTTTCTGGATTTTCTGGAATTTAGTAGAGAGCTCATTGGGCCTTTTCAGTTATCAGTAAATGAAATCAAACAATAAAACATTGCTTTCACTAAATCTGTCAAAGTTCAGTCCACAATATGATTAAATATGTATAAATTTGGTTTACTTTTAGGGATACTGATTTTTCTAACTCAATATAGTATATACCACAATAGTTACTAAAATGCGATCTGTGACACCCATAAATACAATTCTAGCAGGTCTAGAAGGGTATAATAAAACCAATTAGGGTTTGACAACAGATATTTGAGCCAATTCTAGCAGATGAGTCAATATACAGGCTCAATCCAAGGTCTCAGGTGATTTCATTTTAAATAAGGAATATTTATCTAACCAATTGCACTTGGACACCCAAAAAGGATCGCTTCAGATCTTTATGCACTACTCCTCCAGTGAGAGCATAGTTCTCTCTAAAACCTCAAGATTCTGAATTGAGGCTGGGGACAATATAATTCTATATAAACCAGGCCAAGCTGCAATCTGTGAAACAACTACTGTAGATCCACAAAAAGAAATAAAATCTGGCACTTACCTCCTGTAAAAGACAACAAATGCATCCCTTTGTGAGAAACAGCAGTTTATTCAGTGTTCAGCAAGTTCACGCCCCTATAGTTAGGGTTGAGTAGGCAGTTTAATGTTAAACCCCAAATTTTGCACATTAATAACTTTGTAACTGTTCAACGGATTTGCACGGAGTTTGGAATGCATGGTCTTGTATGATAGATATCTTGATTTGCTAAGTTGTGTTTTTGTTGGATGTACAGTTTTTGCACAGTGAAGTGCTGAAAAATGCATTTTTCGCCACTTTTGACATGTATATTGCCTATCATGCTGCAACCACACCATTTGGTCTTTTGATCTAAAAAATTCTGGTAGAAAGAGTTTTGGTTAAAGAACAATCCAGTATTGGTCTGGTGAAAAAATATTAATCCATTCCAAAGTTATTTAATTTTTAATTTTGGGGTTCTGAGCATGCTCAGTTCACTTCAAGATTTATATGTATTTTTTGCGAAAGGGGATTGGGCTCACGGTCAAGGATTTTGTCAGCTTATGAATGGGGATTTAAGAAATCCTTATTTGTGAGAAAAAATTCCTTGTTCGAGAGCCACCACCTTGTTTTCATTTTCCCCCCAAAAAAATGTTGTAGCAAGCCCCACGGGTCACTTCTTCAACAAATAAGGCATGGGTTTTGTTCAGGGTAACACCTTCTACAAACCTATGCCTTTGGTTTTCTTCATTTTGGCCCAAAAATGGACGTTTGAAATTTTGAAATTCTTCATTCACAACTTTCTTCTGATCTTCTTTCGTGAGGTGTCAAAATCTCCGTTCACGAGCTGATCCTCATTCACGAGGTGTCAAAATCCTTGATCGTGACTTAAGGATCAGATGGCCATATCTCATGAATGAGGATCGGCTAGCGAACAAGGATTTTAATACCTTTTGCAAGCTGACAAAATCCCCATTTGCAAGGTGTCAAAATCCCTGTTCATGAGCCAATCACCTTTTGCAAACTGACAAAATCTCTTTTAGTGACTTGGGGACCAGATGGCCAAAATCTGACAATCAAGGATTACTTGTGATTGGGGATTTTGACAGCTCATGAACGGGGATTGACCTGGTAAACGGGGATTTTGCTACCTCACAAATTAGGATTTTAAAAAATTTGCCACTGCACTGTAAATAAAAAGTTTGTTTTTTTTACTTGAAATTTGCAGGGTATTAAGGGGATGCCCCAGAGATGTGAATTGTACTGTTTTGGTGTTGAAAAGTTAATCGGTTCCATAGACATGCCATCACAAAGTTGAGATTTTTCCCATAGGATAACATTGCGGCAACATTGCGACTTTTGGTGCCCGTATCTCGAAAACAAAGCGAGATATGGATATTTCGCTACTCGCAGCTTAGATCACCTTTAGGTGAAATAAGCATGTAAGGAAGTTTCAAAGTCATAGATTACACCTGCAGTGGAATTTTTTTCCTAGGTTGTAAGGTTACTGAGATATTGGCAAATTAGTGTTACAAGGGTTCCTTTTGAGGCCTAAGGGGCTACTGTATCACTCTGTTGTTATGTCTAAGTGGGAGAACAGGGCCTGGAGGGCCCATGTTCCCACCACACATGTATACTGTTATGTGGAAATAGGAAGTTTGGTGGAAGCATGGGGCCTGAAGAGCCCACCCTTCCATCAACACATACCAGTTACCAGGTACATTAAACTGTAAATAAACGGTTTGGTCTTTTGACTTGAAATTTGCAGGGTAAAAATGGGATGCCCCAGAGATTAGATGTAAAAAATGTCTTCGGTTCCATAGATATGCCATAGTGAAGTTGAGATTTTACCCATAGGATAACATTGGAGTGCCCACAGCACTTTTCAGTGCCCATATCTGAGCAATGATGCAAGATACAGATTTCATCATCTTATCTCTAGTGGAGGTTTCGCTGTCATGATTACAATGACACTTGAATTTTTTTCATAGCTGCTATGGTTGCTGAGATATTGGTGTTGAAAAGTTCCTTGCAAGTGTTCCTTGCACTATAGGGCTGCTGTATGGCTCCGTAGTTATGTGTAAGTGGGAGCACAGGCCACAGATGCATATCATTATGCACAAATGGGCAGCTTGGTTTACTAGTTATATTACACTTTTTCAAAAAGTAAGGAAATTCATTGCAAAAAACTTCATTAATGCATCAGTTAGGGTTGAAGTGACAAAAGTGGGGAAATGAGATGATAGGGTTGAGCCCCTAACCCCACCACCACACCACCCCCCCATCCTTCACAGACCGACAGATGCCAGGGTGTGCCATGGGGTTGTGAGGCCCAACTCTCACCCCATTCTCCTTTACTGTAGCATGTCAACCTGTTTACAAATGGAATGGGGTGAGAGTTGGGCCTCATGACCCCATGGCACACCCCAGTGTCTATTATCAGTGGTTCCCCCACAGCTTCAGGGGAAAGGAAAGATGAAGGGTGCAAATCAGAAGAATTCACACATAGACAGATCCTCTTGAACATTTATGTATATTTCCTTTATTATGAATATAGGCGCATATCCTTTACGTTTCACCAATATGTCATTGGCTTCCTCAGGAGATGCCTCTTAAACATTCCTTATTAAAAAAACATATAAATATATTTAAATGTCTATCTACATCACTCCTCTTATATATACATAAAAGCTAGTTTGTTAATTGGTCACTCACTTTTATTCCTATATACAGGCCAATGTTATTCACTTAGACATATTGCAGTCAATGTTGTTTCTAAAATGGAAACAGATGTTACATTAATATTACTATTCACTACTCCACAATATAATACTTTCTCTTTAAAAGTTCACAGTATCTTAAATATATTCTATACAATTCTATAACAAAAATCCACTAATGATTCTGTTAAAATTCAGAACCTATACCATTTTTACCTTATTCAGCCTTGTGTGTTCTGCACATCACAGTTCTAGAAAACAGGTAGATAGCCTTCTTTAAAAAACTCTTTCTGCAATGACATAATTACATACATTCACAATTTCATATTGTATGTTTATATATACCAACACTAGACAGCTTTTAAACCAAATTTCATTTTTTATAAAAGATGTTTTAACATTCATTACCCTACTTGCTTCCTTATATACAAATTAATACTGTGATTTTTTTAACTCGATTTCTAACTTTAGCATTACCTTATATTTAATTGCTTTATACTTCAAATGATTCTAATATAAAACAACCGATTACAATTTGTATGCCACATGTATTCCTAAACATTATTTATAACATCAATATTACTATAATTGATGTCAGTATTTCACAACATTTAAAAAAAAAAATTCAAAACATCCATGACAACTCTATAATCTTTTATTTTTATCGCAAATGCGTACTGCCTTCACTTTAAACTTTCTATGTCCCTCAATTACCAAATCTATTATTCCTTTGACCCTAATTTCACCAATCTTATACTTCTTATCATAAGCTTATTACTTTTTAGCTTCCTATGTGAACTACACTAAAATATTTTCTATAAAACACTCCTTTAACTTGTAACATACAGTTTCCATTTATCTCTGAGTCTTCATTCTTTTAAACCTAACTTGTTAATGCTAAGCCACTCAATGTGTGTTTATTCATCATTTTAAACATTTTTGTACAAGACTTATCTTGCCAAACCTTTCTAAAGTCATTTACATTCTTAACATGATGTAAATAATTTAGACATCATGGTGGCTTACCTGGACTTCTCATATGCACATCCATGCTGTGGCTCAACTTGTATTAAATGGGAGCAAGTGTTTCTAGCCTTCCTTTTATACACCTATGCACCTGATTAACATCATCAATTGGTTCCTAACAATTAGCTCGTCTTGTATTAAATCTGCATTCATGACGTTATGCCTGTTAGGCACATCAAATCAATTGATTCCTAGCTATTAGCTGATCTTGTCTTAGACCTGCACTAATGAAATTATGCCTATTAAGGCCTATTGAATCTGCACTTATGAAGTTATGCCTGTTAAGCACATCAAATCAATTGATTCCTAGCTTTTAGCTCATCTTGTCTTAGATCTGCACTAATGAAATTATGCCTATTAAGGCCTATTAAATCTGCACTCATGAAGTTATGCCTGTTAAGCACATCAAATCAATTGATTCCTAGCTATTAGCTCATCTTGTCTTAAATCTGCACTAATGAAATTATGCCTATTAAGCGCATCAAATGTTTTTTCTGTTACAGGTGTATGTGATGAGACTTTCTTACCTTAAAATACATAACAAGCTTCTATCTAATGTGTAGTACTTATAATGGTCCTTCTCACAGGTCTTAATATAATAACTTCTTACTTTTGTACTTGCACATAATTACTTCTTTACTACATCTCATCTCTTATATATGTTATTTCATCTTCTGCAACAATTCCAATTGATAACCCTGTTCAATCCTATTCTAGGATTCAAGGATCCCATTTCATAAATCCATTTGTTTCTGCTCTTTCTAAAATTTTGTTATAATCTCCACCTCTATCAGGTTTTTGTACAGCCTCTAGTCCCCAGAATCTAATAGATGCCCCTGTGTGTCCCACTTCAACAAAATGTTCCGCCACTGGTGTCTTTAATTTATTCCTAATTTTTGACTTATGTTCCTGAATTCTTTGTTTAAGTTGTCGTGTAGTCATACCTATATATATTTTGTCACATGGACATTGTAATAAATATATTACGCCTTTGGTTTCACACATAATAAATTGTTTAATCATATATTCTTGATTAGTCCATGGATGTTTATAAATAGATTTTTTGTTAGTGTGTCCACACACTGAAAAATGTCTACATTGTGTCATACCTGGACTTAATGGTCCTAACAATAATTGTCCACTTGTATCTTGTTTCCCTTGTACATGATCCGTTTGTACTAATCTATCTTTGATGGTTTTTACCTTTCTTTCAGCAATCAAAGGAAGTTGTGGGAATGTATTATTACCCAATGAAGAATTCTGTAATATTGTCCAATGTTTATTTATTATTTGTCTAATTTGCTTAGTTTTATAATTATGTTTAAAACTGAATACTATCCTTTGTTGTTTCCCTGTATTTTTTTGACCTTTTAGTGCTCCTTCTTGTGTTATAGTTTCTATCTGTTTCTCTGCTTTTACTAATGTACTTTTCTCATAACTCCTATGTGTAAACCTAACATTTGCCTCTTGCATTTCTTTCTCAAAATCTGCATCTAATCCATAGTTTCTTTGTATCCTTAATAACTGAGAATATGGTATACTTTTAATTAGATCTTCCGAGTGGAAACTTTTGGCATGCAATATTGTATTTCGAGCTGTTTCTTTTCTATACAAACTAGTGTATAGGCCATATTGTCCCTTGATTACATTTACATCCAGGTATGAAATATTTCAATCACTGTACTCCATTGTGAATTTTATATACTGTGAACAAGTATTCATATATATATAAAATTCATCTAGTTTTTCTCTTGTGCCAGACCAAATCAGAAACAAACCATCTATGTATCTTTTATACACAACAATCCATTCATAGTAGGGATTTTTATTTGGATCAGTGACGTATCGTTTTTCAAACATGTGCATGAATGCATTAGCATATGCTGGAGCCATGGTGGATCCCATAGCAGTCCCCTTTCTTTGTTGATAAAACTCATTTTTAAATCTTAAATAATTTTTTGTTAATATAAATTCCCCCAACAGCTGTAATGTCCTAGTGTTAGGATGTTGTCCATGATGTCTTTGATCCAATAAAAATCCCATAGCTACAATTCCCTCATCATGTGGTATAATTGTGTATAAATCAGAAACATCCATGGTAACCAATAATGTTTCTTCCTTCATTATTTGTGTACATTCAATGTCCTTTAGCATTTCTATAAAATGTGTTGTATCTCTCACATATGTAGGTATCAATTCTATTAGAGGTTGCAAATGAAAATTTATGTAATTTGAAACAGTTTCAAAAAGGCTACCAATGCCTGATATAATAGGACGCCCTGGGGGATCAGTGGAGTTTTTATGTATTTTTTGAATTGTGTATAAAACTGGTATACGTGGATGTTTCTGTAACAATAGGGATCCTTCCCAGTCTTCTAACTGATGCATTAATACAAGTTCTTCTATTATAATTGACAATTCTTCTCACAATCTTTCTGTTGGGTCCAGGGTCAACTTTACATAGTTATTTTCATTTGATAACCCCAGTGTCTGTCAGTCTATGGAGGATGGGGGAAGGGTTGGGGAGGTTAGGGGCTCAACCCTAACATCTTATTTCCCCACTTTTGTTGTTTTAACCCTAACTGATGCATTAACAAAGTGTTTTTGCAATGAATATATGTGTATATATATATGCAAAGTGTGAGCTTAAAAGACTACTGATAAATGTGTTAATCAGACAAAATATTTGAATAAATCAAGACCACAGATTTATTAGTATAGTATGTTCATCATCAGCAATTTATTCATATAGTAACTTTGTCATCATACAGATGCTACTGGACTCATTTATTCCCACAGTTTAAACCTCCTTGTGGCAAAAACTGACAACTGTGCCACCAGCTGACACTGTCATTATTACTGCACTTACAGCTCTGCTTGTGTGCTGTACAAACTACAGTAAGCATGAGCAGAGATCAGTAGCTGATAGTTGCAGCAGTGAAGAAAACCATGGAAAAAAACTAAAAACCTTTTCTCAAACAATTTTTTTCAAACCACAATCTGCAAAAAAAGGGAAAAATTAACCATTGCCAAGGAACCAACAAATCTAGAAAACAGCTTTAGTATGGAAATAGAGGGGATATTGACACAGACTGAGCAAGACACTGAGGGCTTGATTTTAAAAGAGCCTTTAGAGTGATGCAAGCTGCATCACTCTATGGCTATGGCAAACTCCGGGTGTGTCATGGACCCTGTGCCCAATTTTATAAAACTAGGGTCCTGCACCAAAGACCCAAAAGCTGCTGCAGCTGCAGGCTGGTGCCAAACATGTGGCACACCTGTGAGGTCAGACACAGGGATCCCACCCCATCTGGCACAACAGTAGAGATGCCATGAAGATGGGGGATGAATATGCCTGTCAGGAGGGGGCTAGGGACAGATGGGGCATGGGAAGTGCCCTATGGGGTGTCAGAGCAATGGCAGCTATGTCAGGGTGGTGAGCTGGCACCCAGTGCAGGTGCCATGCACAAGGGCAGATAGCAGATCAGCCCAGGTAGTGGGGGTTGGCAGAGATGGACCATGGTCTGGCCCCAGGTGGGTACAGCCTGGACACCTGCCCTATAGGTGCCAAAATCCCCAACCCTGTCAGTGGGAGGCAGCCTGCCAGAATGCAGGGGGGCTTGGTACCAGGACACTGTTGTTGAGCCCAGAGAATGTTCCCCTCCACCACTGGCAGCCCTCACTCTGCAGCCACTGCTTACCACTAACAGGGTTGGGAAGTTTGGCACCTATGGGACAGGTGCTTGGGCTGTGCCCACCTGGGGCCAGGTCATAGTCCATCCCCGCCAACTCCCCATTACCTGGGCTGATTGGCCATCTACCCTTGTGCAAGTTACCCCTGCTGGGTGTCAACTCACCATCTTGACACAGCCACCATTTCCCTGATGCCCCCTAGGGCACCCCCATGTGCCTTCTGCTCCATGGCCCCTCCTGGCAGATTCTCCCTCAATTGCCACATTGTCCGGCAGTGGTGTATGGCCTTTAGACCACTTTCTGACTGGTCTAATCAAAGCCCCCTGATGTGTCCATGGTGGGGCTTTCAAAATTCCCCAAAAGGGGATGTGCAGGCCTCTTGTGACTAGGTGCAAGGGTGCTTCTTCTGCAAAGATGGTGCAAGGCAGCTTACGTGCTAGGCATCCCAATTTCTAAAATCAGGATTGCCACAATCTTTGATGCATGTTGCCACTTGCATCATACCCATTTGGCACAGGCACCTTGCATCAAAGAATTCTTTTTTAAATCAGGCCAAGAGCATCTGGAGCACCCTTCAGCAACCGTTTCTAACAAACAACCAAGTCCTTGCCAAAATGAATTGTCCACTAATCTGGCTACCATGATTGATGAAGATGCCATAAATACATTTATTGAGCTGGGTAAGAACTACAACACTAGCAGAAAAACTCAACCTGACATCCAAATATTCTGCACCTGAGAGACACCTTCCAAATTGAGACACACTTCATAACATAACCCTAGAAGAACTTGACAAGATGCTGTCCCACTACTTTATATTTTGCACAAAAAAAGATGGCTCCAATTACAAGTCACTGACTTTGGTTGGGTCAGAGCAACCTTTCATAGCATTGAAAGGCACCTTAAAACAAAGTAATACCCAGCTTCTCTATCTACCACTATAACATTTGAAAGAACCTGACAAGTATTCCTATCCAAACAGAAATCCTTAAAAAACACAGACAAGGGGAACAAACTATGATCTGCTGATGAGTTTAACTGACAGCATTATAGACAAACTACAAATGTCAGCAACTAGGCCCAGACTCACCTGAATCACTACTAAATGCCATGACGCTGGTGGTTAGTCTTTATTTTGATGTGAGAGTGACAACTGAAATGATAAATGTAGGCTGGGGAGATATAGAATTAAAGAAAGATGAAAATGGATAACCCTTTCTCCTATGGAGATAAATCAAGTAGCAGGATACAAGCAGGTCCAGACCTTAAATGATTATTCCAAAATGAATGAACAAAAGCAACTGCATATCAGCTCTATGATCAGTGGACAAACTGCACCTAATACAGTAACTCTGCCTCAAAAACAACCAGCACTAAGCACCATCTCTGCCATCTGTAAAGACATCCTTGGAGCTTGTTTAAGCAGCCCTGCCATAAATGCTATGCATGTCACATTTAACAATGTGCAAGGTCAGTAAACAACATCTACTGGCTGTTAACTCTGCCCCCCTCAAAAAAAACTTATTCAAAGCTAACCTACCAGCTGTACCATTCAAACCCAGTCCCACCACCAAAACACTAAAACTAAAGCTACCCCCCCAATAAAATTTCTTATTAACTTAACATTTCTTTTTAATTTTCCATTCATTGGAAACCATTTTGACAATTATACCAGAACAAAAAACCAAGAGTGATCAACTTCAAGAATGACTCCAATTAATCAAGTAAGTCTATCTAAGTAAAGAAGATTAAAAAAAGGCACAGAAGTCTCCCCCAAGCTTCACGTATATCACAGTTATAGAAGTGCAATAAAAATTAAAAAACCTTATAATAATCATTAAATAGGATCAAAAAATAACAACACAATTTTCTCATTTGCTCTTCTATATAAAATCCATCTCTGTAAATACCTAATTGAATTACAGTACCTACAGTATTGGCACCAAACAATTTAAAATGCTGGTGCCAAACCTCTATGCTGTAGAAATAAGGGAGATCTGCTAATGAATCATAAATTGGAATACACTGTGCAAACTTTCATAAGTACAAAAACATAACCACCTTTTCTTACAAGGGTTTTCCAATAATTTTCTTTCTTCTCACAGCTGCCAACCTGAAAAAAAGGAAAGATGTCCAAGCTTAAGACCTCTACCAGCTACTACGACGAAACCACAACGTGAAAGAAAAACCTCATTAGCTAGATTTGTATATTTCAGCATGACTGTTGCTTACTTAATTTTTCCTAACTTCATATCCAGAATATGATGCATTTGTAAAAAGGAAAAATATGGACTTTTTTTCTTTTCTGGGTGGTTTTAGTGTTGAAAAACCCATATTTACTGTCTACGGTTTTTCACTGATAATCTGTCATGTTCCACATTTGCAGACCCTTCCTGAAAAAAACTGCTTTGCTCCCTGAAAACTAAACTGCTACATCAACTTGGTTATTCTTTTTTCTTTTTCAACCAATGAAACCTGTAAATAAAAAAATGTAAACTCACTAACACAATAAAGCTTTTCTAACTTACTAACTAACCAGCTAACTAACATTTACAGTTGTTCTTGTTAGCCTGTAAATAAAAATCCTACCTACTATCAATTTCTAACAACCCCATTCTATCTAACAGCTTAACATTGACATTTGTTTAAAATGCATGACTACCTTTATTTTTACACTAATAAAGCTTTATTTGAAACATTCTTACTTTGTTTTCAATGACTCAACCATCTGATAAGCCATGAAATAATGCAGTATTCCTCAGAAAGAAAACAAGCCTTAAAATAATAAACAAAACCAACAAAAGCAAATGACAAATAGTCCAAAAGACAAACGATCAAGATAAAGTTCCAAAGCTGCAATTTACATCCACAGTCCAACAGAGAGATCCAAGTGTATCCAATAATCCTGAAGTGAAGCTATAAGATTTTAAAAAAAAAATGAAAAAAAAGGCCTAAAATAAAAAATAATCCAGGGATAAATCCAGGATGTCAAAAAAATCCAGAAATTCCTCCAGAAGATGCTAAAATGACACTGACTGCATCCAGCCAAAAATCCACTTACATCCATGATAGACATCTATACTCCAATGCAAAGATCAAGTTCAAGCCATCCAGTAACTCCACTGAAGTCTTCCCTGCTGAAGAAGAATTATCTCCCTGATCTGAAGACAACATCTCTCCACTGTATGCCTTCTGCTCATCCTCTGATGCAGTCTCCATTGGCAGTTGATCCTTGCGTAACCACCACTGCCACACCATCTCTGCTGGTCATCTACCTCTCCACAGCCGACTCTCTGGTAATCCACACCTGACCTCCAGACACCACCTTCCCGTGCCTCAATGATCTCCACACACTGCTGCCACCAATTTAGCTGCAGGATCCTCCCTTGAACATTCCTCCCAGCCTACTGAACATTAACTGTGCCACAAACATCAGCCATGCCCACTGCATACCTAACCGCACTCCTTAGCCAGTTATACACATTTTCCCACACTCTCCCAACCAGTCACAACACACTCATGCATAACTAAAACCCAGTCAAATTTTACAACCAATTCAACCTAGCAACCCTTAGCAACCCTCCACTAATTGCAGAATATTAAAAAACCTAACTACAAAACATTTTTTTTTAAATAAATCTGACCGGACAGCTTCCACCTGCTGCATTAATGGAATGTGTGATTGGGGACTCTGTCAGATAAAGGATTTATTTTTATTCATTCACAGTGAACTCGGGACCATCACTCATGGTTATGCTTCATTCTACCACTTGTGAGGTTACCTGAGTTCACTGTAATCTTGTAAAAATAAATTCTTTACTTGGCAGCCCCCATCACATCATATATATATATATATATATATTTATATACACATATGTATAGTCTCAATTTTCTTTTTAAACTTCAAATTCAAATTTAAATACAAATACTCCACTCTAGGATCTATATAATTATTCTGACCTCTCCATACATCCTTTTAGGCTAGATCTCTATGATTTCTTTTATTATTATTTTGACTACCTTTATAAGAAAATTCTGTATTTGTTTTATCAAAGATTTTATCTTTTAACCTAAAAAATAAAATTTCTTTCTAAATATTGTTCTTCATATGTTTCATTGAGGAATATACTATATGCCTTATATATTTTAATAGCATGTATAATAATTCTTATTTACACTAGAATAGAAGCCATGGGTGTCCTAGGACACCAACTGAAAACTGTTGACTGACACTGTTCATCCACCGAATCAACAATCCCGTTTGGTCAATTCAAATCTCAAAGCACCATTCGTAATGTACCCTAATATATTCTTCCCGGGCAGAAAAAGGGATACAATTAACACTAAACAAAGATACATAGTTATATAACGCCACACATTCCACACATATATCACTTTCCCTTCATATAGTTCCCACAGTTTTGGCCATATCTCTGGTTCACAAAACTAAGGAAAGATCTGACTTGCTTGGGGACAGCCCTAACTTATTCTTATCATGAAGTAGATACTTGCATTGGAGGACAAGCAGAACCCCTTAGGGTCCTTGTGCCTGTCTCCAGAAGCCCATATGAGACAGTAGAGAAAGCCATCAAAGTCTAGAAGTACCCAGTAGACTTTAACTTAAGGCAATGCTCTTGTTCAGCATTTCTTTCACGTCTGTGGGGATGCTTTGTGTCACTATATATCTGCTAGCTCTCTCTTCCCCAGCATATGCCATGCCATTCCATTCTTAAAGATAGTTTAGAAAATGGGCAGACAGAATTCCCCTCTCCAACTGGCTAAAGCCACCAAGTAGCCAGTCTGGTATCAGGCAACAGAGACCAGGAAATAATGAGTCCCAGTCTCTACTACCTGATTGCTTAGGAAGATCACTTTGCCCATAGAATTTTCCATTTCAAATAGCCTCCATTTGTTTTCTTTTGCTTAGCGAGACATACACTGCACACAGCAGCTTTTTTTTTCATCCAATAGCAATCCAAGACTAGTGCCACATTGTCTGCCATACCACTATTTGTTGTTAATTCTTTCACCACACTACAGGGGAAAAAACATTTTTTTTAGATTACTTGTACTGGTAGCACAGTGTGTGCTTACCTGACAGCGTTATAATTACTATTCTTTCTTCAAGTGCTGCTCGCAGTCCAGCTGTCAACCACATTTCCATTCTCATAAGCAAACTTGAAGGGTCCACCAACTTTTGCTCATGGTGCAGTGGAAATTAAAACAAAACAATGCTTGTATTGCACTCCTGAGGGGAGGGGGCAACAGGCTCTTACCAAGGATTCATGCAGCTCCACAACCCCCCAGTACTTTTGTGTCACCCTGTCAGCATCTTTTCCTCACATTTAACAGATGTTGCCCACTGAATTAGTTGCAGCAACAACTGTTGACCTCATTCCATGCTCTTAATGCTGAAGCATCTTCACCTCCCCATTGTGTTATGGAGATAATTCAAAAATAAATAAATAAATAAATAAATAAATCACAATAAACAACACAGAACAACACTGCAACTACAGTGTGTGTGTGTGTGTGTGTGTGGAGGGGGTTGTTACATGTGCTTCACTAGGTAATGACTGCCCTGATCACAAATGGGATGCTGCGACCCACAAGGAGAAACATTTTGGAAAATGTAAAGGCCATGATCAGGTGGGACTGAGGACAAAAATAGCTGGACTCTGTTGTTGGTGAGGGAAGGATAGGATGTTTGACAGACTGACACAGATGGGATGTTTGACAGACTGCCAAAACACAACAGCATCCTCTAGTGCCAAAGACAGAAGTACAGGGACTACTTTACATAAAATATATTTACTCATTAAAATTAAGTATTCACAGCATTTTTTTTTTAGTTTTTAGATTTTGTTTCTAATATTTAGCCTTAATCCCATTTTCTAAGTGCAATAATACTATCCAGAGTGGGTGGTATGGCCTATACCAGATCTTCCAGAGGCTATAAAGCCCTCTGCCTGTGGTGTTGGGCTTCATTACACCCCTGGGTGGTCTGGTATATCCCAATACCTCCCACCTTGTTGGGTATTACTGCTTACTTGCTTCAGGGATCTACATTAAAACATCAAACTAGCAATTCAACAATTCTGAAAGTTGAATATTATGAATTTGTTCCAAGTGTCAAAATATGGTCCATTTTCCACATTCTAACATGAGTTGGTGACTATATATCAACCTAATAGGAATAGGGTTAATTTTATCCTGAACAATGTCACTCTGATAGTTCAAACTGAAACAGCCAACATTATTGAACACATGGTCCATGCTAACTCAAATTCAGAATCCCCTGTCAAATCACTCTCCCCTAACCCAAATTTGAATCTACTTGACTACCCCCACTCTAAATTCCAGCAATGCCCCCACCTCTATTTCCCTCCTGGCTGTCCCCGAAGCCCATCCCCCCACCCTCATTCGCAACTGCATCTCACTGCTAGCCCTTGTTGTTGTTGAATTTTTGTTGACCTGGTAAGCCCACTGGGCCTAGAAGTCCCTTTTTCAGGGGCGACCGGGGAGAGGGGGATACAGATGGTGAGCAACTGAATTTGAACCAGATTAAGCTGTTGGTGGTATTTTTAGTGAATGAGGGAAATTTAGCCAGGACACCGGGGAAATTCCCCTACTCTTTTCGATAAGTGCCATGGGATCTTTAACATCCACCTGAACTACCACCAATCCAGGCAGATGGGACCTCGGTTTAATGTCTCATCTGAAAGACGGTACCTCAGAAGTGCAGCACCCCTCTCATGCTGCACTACAGTGTCAGTATTGGGATATTAACCCAAGTGCCAGATGTGGGAACTGAACCCACAGCCCTCTGATCTCCTGGCCTCAGAGATGAGTGTGCTACCTACTGAGCCACTGACACTGACACTGAGCCCTTCAACCTCCCCTGTTCCGCTCCCCCTCTCAGGACTTATGTTCCGGTCTTTGCCTCTGCAGCCCCCTCCCATCTGGCCCTCAGCTACCCCTATCTCCTCTTTTCAGGACTTAATCTGCATCTCTTTCAGCTTCATTCTCCTTCTCTTCTCCCTAATACCACTACACACTGTTCCTCCTCTGCTGCATTTGGATTAGTTTATCCTTCCTTTTACATCTTGTTTTAGCACTTATCAAGTCTCTGCATGTTGTGTGTAAACTGTGCTTACTTCCCTTGCTGTTCAATGTCTTCGTATCTAATGTGTAAACCATGCTTCTTCCCTTGCTGTTTAATGTTATTTTACCTATGTTTTATTGTTACTGATGAACTATGTAACTCCACTTCCCCTCCCCCCAGGACACACCAGGAGAAGAGCAACATAGTTGTTCAGTGTGCTTTTCTGGTGAAACTCTTCAATAAATAAATAAATAAATAAATAAATAAATAAATGTTCACATTTTGGACTGTAGTGTCATTTCTGATACTGAAATGTTTAATTTGCCTTATCCTAGCCATATTGCAAAAGATAATAAAATGGATCGATCACACCTAGTTGTTTAATAATACAGACATTAAATTCAGTGGCTGTCCATATTCCCTCTCATTCAAGATTTAATAGTCATTTGAACCAAATCATTGTGAATAATTAGTAATGGCCAATCCAGTAGTATGACAGCTATGTGCTATTCTACCATTTTAGAAGTTTGAGTTCAGGTACTATCATTGCTTTCTTGCTTATTGGGCCACCGAAAGAATTGTTAAGTACCTAGAGGCCAGAGGGGCACAGGACCCAAGGTAGCACGGGTTCACAGCGGGAAGGTCATGTCCGACGAATCTAATTGATTTCTTTGACTGGGTGACCAAAGTAGTAGACCAGGGATGGGCTGTGGATATGGCCTACCTAGACTTTAGCAAGGCATTTGACACAGTCCCACACAAAAGATTAGTAATCAAATTAACCAGCCTTGGAGTGGGTCCCAGGGTGGTAGCCTGGGTAAAACATTGGCTGAACAACAGGACACAGAAGATAATTGTAAATGGAGCCCACTCTGAAGAAAGAGGGTTTACTAGTGGGGCACCTGCAGGGTTCAGTATTGGGTCCAGTCCTTTTAATGTCTTTATAAGTGACATTGCAGAGGGACTGAAGGAAAAGTATGCCTCTTTGCAGATGACACAAAGATCTGCAAAAGGGTTGATACACAAGGAGGCATGGAAAGGATGAGAAGGGACTTGGCAAGGTTGGAGAAATGGTCAGAAGTATGGCAGCTTGATTCAATGCAAAGAAGTGCAAGTAATGCACCTGGGAAACAAAACCCAGGGAAGATTACACAATGGGGGTAGTAATAACAACAAATGGAAAGGGACCTGGGGTAATCATATCAGATGACCTTAAGGTTGGCAAGCAATGTGAGAAGGTGATAGGGAGGGCTGGGGGGATACTGGGTTGAATAGGGAGAGGCAGCACCAGCAGAAAACAGGAAGTTGTTATCCCCCTGTACAGACAGTTGGTAAGACCCCATCTGGAGTACTGCATCCAGTTCTGGAGACCCCATCTCCACAAGGACATAGACAGGATGGAGGCAGTTCAGAGGAGGGCAACTAAAATGGTGGAGGGTCTGCAAGAGAAGCCATATGAGGAGAGGCTAAAGGAGCTTAATATGTATACCCTTGAGTAAAGGAGGGAGATGGGGGACATAATAGAAATATTTAAGTACCTCAGTGGAATCAACAAAGTTCAAGAGGGTAGCATCTTTCAGAAAAAGATGTGCAAGAACAAGGGGACAGAATTTGAAGATAGAGGGGGGACGGCTCAGGGGCAATGTGAGGAAGTATTTTTTCACAGTGAAGGTGGTGGACACATGGAACAGTCTTCCTGAGGAGGTTTTGAGGTCTAAAACTGTGGGAGAATTCAAGAATGCATGGGACAGACATAAGCCAATTTTTGTGGGTGGTAGGAAGAAATAGGCTGTTGGTTAAATAGGATCTGCAGCTTATCCTCTAGGTAGGAAAATGGGCAGACTAGGTGGGCCAAGTGGTCCTTATCTGCTGTCAAAGTCTATGTTTCTGTGTTTCTATGGACATGCCATGAAGGCAATGTGCTTTCTATCTGGGGAAGGGGGCATCATCATCTCTAATAAGAGATGAACTGGGTCAATTACCCAAGGAATAATGGAATATTTAATCCAGGAATGATTATTTATTGGCTATGGGCCTACTCCATGATTGAAGACAGGTTGCCGAGAAAAAATTTGGAGGAATCTATAAATGATTTACAATCAAAGCTAGTTTTCCCTAGTGTCTCGATTACAGAAACCTTTGTTAAACCATATGGCCTCCTACATTGTTTAGCAGATGTATTTATGAAGCCATTAGGAGAAGTATACAATCAGATAAGGGAAAAAATAAGGGACATTCATATCCAAAAAGAAATGGGTCTTTGGGCACAATATAAAATAAGTAAGATATTTTGGCTTTGTACCCTACTTAGACTTATTTACTGACCCTCGAAGGAGGAAGTTGTTTATAAAATTCAGATTTGAGTATTTTGATAGTCATAAATTGAAAAAAATGATTTAAGAAAAGCAACTCAAATGGCATATGTGAATGTCTCTTAGGGACTGATGATAATCTAACTCATGTGGTAGTCCTGCGTTCATTGTACTCCAAATATTTACAGTTAAAGCCAAGGAATATTATTACACATTTATTTAGCTCAAAATCTGTTGAGATGTCAGAATCTGTGATCTCTGTTTTCAACGTAATTGAGAAGAAAAAATTGTGTATTATCCAAGATGAATACGTCTATAGTTAGTGGATAATCTTGTATTGATATGATTTGGCAGATATGATATATTTATGTATATATCTTATTTATCAGAGTAACTGTACAATGTCTGGTTTATGTATGATTTTCTCTTGAGATATGTAAACATTTTATTGTATTTTTTAAATATTGTAACGATATGACCTGTTGATCAAAAGTGATAACTGAACTGAACTCTGGGGGAGGAGGGCTACAGTGTCACTCTCTAGCACTCCCTGAAGTCATGAAAAGACTAGAACTTGGCAACATAAAGAGACCATCACCCTGGTGGCTGAGGTCAGGTACCATGATACACTTTTTCAGCACTGGGGGAAGAGAATAATGGGAGAAGAGGGCATCTGGCACAAATAAAATAATTACAATTCAAGTCCTTGCTCTCCTTTTCTCCCCATGAGCTTTCACACGTTCTCCCTTCAGAGCAGTGGACTGACAAACATTCTCTATAACTTTAACTACCAGTGGTTCTTCTCCCATGGTTTCAGTTTGTAGCTCTTTGACTTTAAAAAAATATATGACTTAGTATGGAGTCAAATATATATCATGCCCATAATCCCAGAAGACAGTTTGCTTTAGGTGGTGTGGAATTTAGTTTTATTCCCCTTTCCTTTCAGGCCCTTACCACTGATGTATATTGACTCCCTGATGTACAGTATAATGCCTATTAAACTATAACAAATGAATTGGTTAGCCATTGTTTTTCTTTTTTTTTTTTGCAATGCACTGGCAACTCACATTGCATTGTTTTGCAACACTTAACCAGCTGAAGAGAAACTTCTACAAAATGTTTTTGCAACTCATTTGGACTGCATCTGCAGTTCTGTCACAATGGAATGCAAAACTGAGTTCCAACTCCAAGCTACTGTATACTTCTTACAAGGCTTTGTGCTGGATCCAGCAACATTTATTCAATACACTGACAAACGCCAAAGTAATTCAGTGGTGTGAAGCATGGTGTAACATGGCAACTTAATGAGTGTGGGGTTTGGTGGTATGATGAATACAATCATCCACTTTCTGTGATACTGCATTCAGTATTTCACAAGCATATCTTCAGGGACAGTTTCTTCTTGCATCCCTAACTTTGTACCACTTTATATACCAGCTTAGTGTTATGCTCTGTAATAAGTCTATGGGATTTTATTTATTTATTTATTTATTTGCTTTTGTTAACCGGGTAAGCACACTAGACAGCCAAGTGCCTATTTTCAAGTGCGACCCGGGAGATTACAAGGTACATACATGAACAATTTGCAGGTGCAACCCGGGAGATTACAAGGTACGTACATGAACATCAGGCAAAAACAAGTGAAGGATTACATTAAAAAGAATTAGCACACAATGACAATACAAGCAACAGTATCATTAGGGATTTACATTGCAGGCAGTAGGAAGAAGTACAGTGTGGTTTCATCATTCCAGACAGCAATGTTGTAAGGCTTGCAGGTAGGCAAAGAGGAGTAACATTGGGATAGAGTGGGCCCAGAGCAAGATAAGGGAGTGCACAGTAATAATGCTCACCCTGTTGGGCAGGTGGGCCTAAGTGGTCTATTTTTCTAGTAAACTGTGAGTACAGGAGGTGTATAAGTGCAGATGTACTCTACCCAAGTCATATTCTTTAGGCAGCATCTCAGTTTGTTGGGGCATCATAGGCTGAGAGGGTTTGTCTAGTGCAGAGACAGGTGGAGGCCATTTTGGGAAAGCCCCAGAGGGAGGCTTTAAAGCTCTGGTGGGAGGGAGAGGAGCGAGTGTTTGAAGGAAGAGAGTTACAAACCATGGGTGCATACACAGCGAAGGCTCGGTCACCCATTTGTGTGTGAGTTTTTGGTACCAGGAGGGTATGAGAGTCACTGGATCACAGGTTGTAGGAGGAAGTAGCTAGAATGAGGGACTCTGCAAGTTTAAGGGGGGGTGGCAGTTCTGACAATACAGTCTACGAAGTTGCCCACGACATATGAGCATTGAGTTTCCGGTGGGAGCCATTCAAGCTGGGTGTAGAGCTCACAGCGGTGAGTGAGGCGGGGGGCTGAGAGCGCAAAATGGCATATGTTGTTGTATGCTGAGTCCCACTTTACTAGACTAGTTTTTGCAATGTGAGCAAAGGTAACTAGTCCATAGCAGAGTGCAGGTAGGAGGACTCCCCTGGCTAAGGCGAGATGGGCAGCTGGAGTGAAACAACTTTTTGCACTGTAAGTGTGTCCCAACTTGCAGTTTGAGGCCTTACATGAATTGCGTATGTGCATGTTCATATCCAGTTGTGGGTTAAGAGTCACCCCCAGGTACTTGACCAAGTCTGCAACTAGCAGTGGGGACCCATCGGCCCCAGAAATCTGTAGTGAATCTGGGGCTGCTTTTAACTTGGCTGCTGAGCCAAAGAGCATGGCCTGCATCTTCTGCAGATTAATCATAAGTTTATGGTCCTGCAACCAAGTTTGGATCTGGTCGAAGTCCGAGTTTAGTTTGGTGTTGATGGTAGAGATATCCTGGGAACTGGACATGATGACTAGGTCATCTGCATACAGCACTGAGGACCCAAGAGCTGGAGCTGGGGGTAGCTCATTTACGAAGAGAGAGAACAGGAGAGGACCCAGGACAGAGCCCTGAGGGACTCCGCAGTTTATCTGGGCAGGCTCAGACAGGGCCTTGTTGAACTTGGTGTACTGCTGCCTGCCCATGAGATAATTACCGATCCAGGCAAGGGCAGGGGAGGAGAAGCCAAGTGGTAGAGGAGAGGAGCACAGTAGTGCGTGGTCTACCCGATCAAAGGTTTTCAAGAGATCAACAAAGACGGCCCTGGTCAGTTTGCCTCGGTCAGCAGCGGACCTGATCTCAGAGGTAACAACTACTAGGGCCGTGGAGGTGCTATGCCCCTTTCTGAACCCATGCTGTGCAGGGGAGAGTAGGTTGTGGGTCTGTAGGTAATGGGTGACCTGAGAGGCGACTACCTTTTCCAGAAGTTTGCTGATCGCTGCTAGGATTACTATGGGGCAGTAGTTCTTAAGGTCTTTTGGGTCTCCTTGCTTGGGCACAGGGATGACCTTAGCTATCTTCCAGATGTCCAGAACTATACCTGAGGTAAGTAATGCATTGAAGACATGGGCTATGGGTCGGGCTAGTACTGTTGCCCCTAGCCTCAGCAACTTGGGCTCCAGGCAGTCATGCCCAGCACCAGTGTGAGGGGAGAGGCCAGCAAGGAGCTTCTGGGCCTCCATGTCTGTTACTACCTTGAGGTAAAAGGGCAGGAGGGGGTTGTCCCACTGGGTGGAGAGGCCCGATCTACAGGGTAGTGAGGCAGTTTGGGGAGAGCTGGCAGGTCAGTGAACTGAGAGTTGAAGGCATTGGCAATAATGAGGGGGTTGTTGCAGTTTACCCCGTCAATGAGCATGTCCGTGACCTGAGCTCTAGTAGACCCACCAACCACATTCTTAATGCTCTGCCAGAATGTCCTCGGATTTTTGGCTGTGGAGAGCAGGATGGACTGACAAAACTCACATTTTGCGGAGCGAATGGCTCTCTTGCACGAGTTCCTCAGCTGCCTGTAATCCTGGAGGTCTGTGCTGGACAATGAGCACTTATACCTCGCCCAGCATTTATCCCTTTGTTTCATGAGAGAATACAGGCCTCCATGGAGCCATTTAGTTGCAGTGCCCCTCACTCTCCTTCTTGTGAGGGGGCATGCTTGTTTTGAAGTGGGATGTAAGCTTTTAGGAAGTTGTCAAGAGACCTTTGAGGGGTCATTTGTGGCCATGACCTGAGACCAGTCGGCATGGCCTTGGGTCAACAAGGAAGTCTCCAATGCTGAGTTTGGAGTAGTCCCTCATTTGTATCACCTTGTGGGGGATTTTGGGAGGGGAGTTGCCCCATATGCAGTAGGTGGGAAAGTGATCCGATATAGCATCAGGTAGAACGCCACAGGAGATCATTTTCTCCATTCTGTTGCTTAGCACCCAGTCGATGATGGAACTCTTGTCTCCTCTAGGAGAGGGCCTTGTGGGTTTAGAGATGAGCTGGCTGAGGGCTAGTCCAGCCAACAGTGGCTCGTATTGCTGAACGTTATGACCTGCCCAGTTAAGGTTGAAGTCCCCTAGCACTAGTACCTCATTCGAGCCAACCTTTGAGCTAAGACTGTCTAGGAGGGAGGAGAGCCCAGACAGTCCACCCTTAGGAGGATTGTAGGCACAGATCACATGCACCTTTTTGGTGCTTCCTATCAGAAGGAGGTCGTACAGGAACTCACAGAAATGCGATGTAGATGGCGTGTGTCCTATGACTGAGACGTTTAAGTGTGTCTTGTAGTATATGAGTACTCCACCCCCCCCCCCCCTTGTTCTGAGCCCTGTCCAACCTAATGAGGTTGTAGCCTGGAAGGGCGCATACTGAGTCAGGTATGTGTGGCTTAAGCCAGGTCTCCGTGATCCCCATAATGTCTGGGTTATAATGAGCCACCCAAGCTGTTAGCTCAGTAAGGTTTGGTAGAAGGCTGCGTATGTTTAAGTGCACAATCCTCAAGCCTTTGGCCAATAACCAGGTGGAGGGTGGTTTCGGGGAGGGACTAGCACTCAGTGGGCCTATATTTTGGACAGGGGCCCTGGCCATGCCGTGGAGCACAGGATGGCCTCTCAGTGGAGGCATCCTATCAGGCCTCAGTGGGGGGGGGGGTGTGGCAGCCGAGACGGGATTAGTCCTGTGGGCAGCCGAGATGGGATTTGTCCTGTGGGATCCACATGGCTCAGGGGTGTTGCAGTGAACTCCCTTTTGGGCAGATCACTCTGGGATACAGTGCAGACACAGGCTCCCCCTGAGGAGATATAGCAGGTGGATTTCAGTATACAAAGGCAGATACTACTAGCAGAGTTGACCTAGTACCCAGTGATACAGAGGTAGGCTAGTTGTTGCTTCAGGCTTCAGGGATTGCCACTCCTGACCGTGCAAGTTACTTGCTTCTAAGAAATGGTACCACAGGATAACAAGCTTAACCTAATTCAAGAAAATTGCCAATCATGCACTGAATTTTACTGTCTCAACTAAAATTATTACTAAACTATTAGTATAACAGGATAGCTAGCTGTCTCTAGCCGAACCTAATTCAAGATAGTTGCCAAATCATGCACTGTATTTTACAGTTGACTCTAAGTGTCTCTGAGTATTAGAACAGCAGGATAGCTAGCTATTTCTGGTTCACGGAATTGCTAATTCATCTCTGTATGTTACTGTCGTTGGCCTAGTAACAATATGAGACAATTAAGGCTGACATAGGAATGTTCAGAAATTAGCTACTGTCAAACTTAGTGAAGACAAGGTAAGGGCCACAGCATGTTTGTCAGTGAGAGAATTATTAGAGTACCAGCTGTCTGGGTGTTGCACCAATGTGGGAGGGGACTAAGCAGCTATCTGGGTGTTGCACCAATGTGGGAAGAGACTACCAAGTTAAGTGGGAGGAGCTAGTGAGCATTTAAGGGGAGGAGGGAACGGGGTGGGTGAGTGGGCCGAAAAAGCCGATGTCCCATTTCTGTGAGCAAGCAGCCCCAGTCCCGATGTGCAGATCCAGCCAGAACTGCTCATTTTTGGGCTCTGTGCCCGATTTTGTGTCCAGGGGACGTTCGCCCACCTGACCCAAGCAGTGAGCCAGCGCCTCAACCCCGGGGAATCCCTTGAAGACAGAGTCGGAGTCAGGAGGGGGGACCCTCAGAGGATGGGTCTCCCTCACTTCACAAGCACCAGTGGTCCAGCTTGGCATCGTGGGCCTGTAGCACCCACAGCAAATAGAAGGACTAGGAGGATAGAGTAATCCATGGTAGAGCAGAGGTGGTGGCACTTGGGTGGTCTAACAAGCACACCAGGAGATAGCAAAGGAAAAATGCTGATGGTTAATTACATCCACAGGAAATTAACTGTTGAGATCCAGGATCACATAATATGTTAAAATTCCTGAAAGGTGATAAACTGTGGCCTGGGCATATGCAATGTGTGAAATCCTTTTGTCTATATGTTTCCTTTGATCTTCAAAGTCCTCAGAGACAAGTACAATACCGTGGGAGTAGGTCAGACAAAAATGTTGATTCAGTCACAAAATGTGTTAAAATTCCTTTGTTCTTTAAAGTCCACAAGTGCAGCTGCTTTAAGAGAGGTCAGACGAAAATGTTGAAAATGATTCAGTTGCAGGACCCAGCATCACCATGTTTGTAAGACTAGTTGTAAGGCATATGCTTCCTTGGGGAGGCTTCAAGAAAGTTGATTTAAAATTAAAAAGCTGATACTTGATGATGACGATTTGCAGAAATTCAGTCCAGGAGACTTTCACCAGTGTTGTGTGCGAGATAACACCTGTGCCCAGCTTTACTTGGTGTATTCATTGTAAATCACTAATGTGATTTCAGCCGATCAGTACTCAGAACCACTCTAACTCTTGTCCTTGGTACAGTGGTCTCTCATGCAGGGATGTTGAGAATGGAGTGTTCCAATCACATGTGGGGGGGGGCGAATAGCTGCATTAATTTTTGATGTTTTAAAAAAAATGACTTCAAACTTACTGTAAATTCACTAAGTTGAGTGATTTAAAATAACTTAATACATCCTCTGTATGGCAGTTCTTATGATATAACATACTTCTTGTGTGAGATTTGGGCAGCAAGAACTGCTCAGCTTATCTTTGCAGTCTCACCCAAACCTCATGTTTGGAGTCCATTAGAGCTTTTGTTTTTCTGTTGTTTTTTTTTTGCTTTGTGTATATTTTTACTTTTTTTTTTCTTTTGAGTTTGTGTAGAAAAAGCATGATAAAAAGGCAGTATGAAGACAGTATAGCCTAGACATTAGAGTAATGAGCTGTGAATGAGCTTGACACATACAGCAGATCTGGGTTGCATTCCAACAACTGCCTGGGTTGGATTCAGACAACTTTCACTTGTATACTGCGTGACACTGACAAGTCACTTGACCTTCCCAGTGCTCCTGGGTCACCCCTGAAAACAGGCATTGTGCCTAGTAGGCATTACCTGATTACCAAAGAACAAAAAAAAAACAGAGGTTTTCCTATACCACAGTTTTAATACCAAACTGAAAAACAGTTCCTGGTTTCTTTATTTATTTAAAAAATATTGCTAGGAAAGGCTTGCTGAATTGCAAGCAACTAATTTCCAGATGTGTCTGGGGGGGTTATATGGGGGAGCAATAAATACAGCAACAATTTGGCAGCAAAAACAAAATCAAAGTTACAGATGTCAACACATCAATAATAACACTGTCAAGAGAACAGTACAATAAATACTGAAAGGGGTGATATAAAAAAAGGCTTGTGAGCATCACAAGGAGGAGAGGAAGCAAGGGTATTAGGACAGAATTGGGTACAGGAGAAGACATGGGCAGTGTAAATCTGAAGTAGAGTTTTCAGAACATGGAGAGGATGTAGTACAGATAGTAGGATGGATGTTGGGCCAGAGGTGAGATGGGGGCATTGTAAAAAAGACGGAAGTAGGTAAGGCAGTCAGGGGAACAAAGGTGCAGACAGAGGAAAGGATAGCCAAAGGGGTAGCTAAAGGGGTTAAGACTTTCTTCAGGTACATAAGCAAGAAGAGAAAAGCAAAGAGAGGGATAATGAAGATCAGGAGGATAACAGGAGGAGACAGGGCAAAAAAAGGATCAAGAAAAAAACAAACATCCTCCTGAACAGGTACTTCTGGTCAGCCCTCACGGTGGAGGGAATGGGGGGATGAAGTGCCAGGGAGCAGCAAGAACAACTGTTGTGGGGGGGGGGGACAAAATCAATTTTCAGAGGAAAGTCTGTACCGCTCACTGGTGAGACTCTTCAGGACTACTGTGTCTAGTTCTGGATGACACATGTCAGGAAGGCTATAGACAGGGTGGAGGCAGTCCAGAGGAGGGCAACTAAAATGGTGCTTTGGCTCAACATCACCAGTCAAAAGAAGCAGCAGACTAATGATGAGCTTCAGGAAGCCTTGGGGTTTATGACATGATAGAAGAATATGAAGAGAGATGAGAAAACAGAGGGGGAAGAAGCCTCCAGGAGGCTTCAAGATGAAACCAGTGGGCATGAAGGAGAGAGCTTGAGATGGGACAGTATGTTGAGAAGAGTGATGGAGGGGATAAGATTGAGGGAGATGGGGCCAGTGGAGGGATATGGAGGGAGAGCAAAATGAGGGCATATATAGTGACACCATAGTGCAGCATGCCCAACAGGATTTTTGAAGCAGTTGATGAATGGGCTAGGTGTAACATGGATACAGTATTAGGATAAGAGGGCAGGTAGACAGGCATGGCAGCTAAGCACAGTAGTAGAAATCAAAGGATAATTGTCATTATAAAATAGGCTTCAGAATCGCACACAATCCTAGCAACCTCATTGGACTAAATACATTACATGACCATTCGTTAATCTCTGGTATAGGCACAGTTCATAACTAACCTACTGTAATCTACCTGACAACAGTCCTAGAGGGAGAACCCACACTCTCACTGGTACCTGGTGCAGCTCAGGGGTTTCTAGCTCCTGAAGTACAGACCCAGGAATGAAGGTATAGTTCACTCTGATAAGCTAGTACCCAAAACTCTGTTAAGTAAAGGTATTTACTCATGGGCTTCAAGTGATATCCAAAGATGCACTTTATTAGAAAAAGACAACCACAGAAAAAAAGGCAGATTCACAACACAGTGTGGGCACAAGTAGGCTGAACCTACTTTGTAAATCTGCCTTTTTCCATGGTTGCCTTTTTCTAATTAAGTGTATCTATTTTGGATATTACTTCAATGGCTGTGAGTGAATATCTTTACTTACTCAGTTTTGGGCACTGGATTGTCAGAGTGCACTGTATCCTTGCTCCTGTGTAACCTACCTTGCAACAGCCTAATGTAGTGAAATAAGACCTTTTTCCATTAAAATAAAAATGTTTTCACTTTTTATACACAAAACCCCACAACAGTGCATACTTTTCTTAAAAATAAATGCAGTTCCCAGAATCATTCAAAGGTGCTCTGACTTTGTTACCAAACTCCCATACTCTACCTAGCAACAACTCAACTACAGAAAAGTAAAACCTTTTTCCATTTTATAAGCACAATATCTTACTCCAAGGGATGTTTTTCTTGAGAACTAATACTGTACACTTTCCAGGTATGTTGAAAATCATTCAGTCAGTGTCCTCATGCCTTTAAATTTGGTTCCACATCAACTGAGTGAAATACAATACAGCACGCTAAAAAACAGTCAGCAAAGTGCCACAGTGCACAACCACACCTCTCAAAACCAGCTAAACCAAAAGCAGCATAACATGGAAAATGTTGTAATTAGTCACATACACAACAGGACATATTAGTCCAAGAACAGAAGATTTATTATTACAACACCACACCGCCATGGATCATCACTCCAGTGACATTTTTCTGAAGTGCAAATTTACTGTTACCACACCATGCTGCCATGGATCACCACTCCAGTGACATTTGAGGGAAAAGGTAAGGCACCTCCTTACCATGCAGTGTCACACAAGCACTGCTTTGCACACCACACTCTTCTGTATTTCAACATTTTGACCACGCGCTATTGATCACACTCCTTTGGTCCATGCAAACTTGACGTTATACCTTTGAATTCACCCTGGCATACATTAATTCTCCAGAAATGTATGTCCCATTGTGAGTTTCTGCTTACATAAACAGCAGTAACAACAAAGAAAACTAGAAAAACTGTGTGTTTATACTTAACCAGAACAACTACTAATATCTTCCTTCAATTAATCCCAAACTTTTTATAATATTTTATAATGTTTGAAATTAAATTTTGAAAGCTGTAACTTTTAAACTGTTAGGCTTAAAAATGTATTTTTTAAATGAAAGCTTGGAGTATGATAAACTTGAATGGTGCAAAATGATACACTTCTCATGTCAATCAATCACTCAATCAATCAAAATCTTTATTTAACCAGGTGATCACCATTGAGCAAGGCTCATTTTCAAGGTGGGCCTGGGTATAACAACTACAGAATAAAAGATAATACACAATAGTTACAATACAGTTGTATAAACTGCATGGGCATAAACAGCAATAAAAATAAATAATACAAGTAGAGTGCAACATATATAGAGTCAAGCAGAAAGTACATCAATATTGTGACACAAGAAAAACAAGGTAATACACAACAATTACAATACACTAGCAAGAACAGCAGGGGCAAGAGCAGGAGTCGAGATAAATAATTGTACAGCCATACAAGCTGTGCAAACAACCAGTGTTGCAGATGGCTTCCGCAACTATGATGCATATGCATAGATCATAAGGGGAAGGTGAGCTGTCTGGAACCACAAGGTCAACATACTGTAGAGAGCTCACAAGGGGTAGGGGAAGGACGGGGGAGTGGGAGCGGGGTAGGAAGAGGGAAGGGGCAGAGATTAAAGAGTAGGGTGCACAGTGCAGATTGTGATATGTGGTCTTCTAGTAGGAAGAACAACAGAGAGCAGGGCATGAGCGAAGCAAGTACAGTACCGGAACAGGTTGGGGGAAGTAAAATGAGGAGAGAGACAAGAAAGAGGAAAAGGTGGCATGAGAGAGAATGGGCCAGGCAGAGGCTGGACCAGTAACTAGGAAAGGCTGCAGTGGGTGAATAGTGGGCTCCAGATAATGGGGAAAATCCATGATCAAGAATGGCAGAAACAGAGGTTCTGTGACGTGATGAAAATATAGTGTTTTGAACATTGCTAAGCTGATGACATAGTTTAGTTTTAGAGTTTTTTGCAGTTTGTTCCACATTAAAGGCAGCACATGGCTAATAGCTGCACAGCCAAAATGAGAACTGGCCTTACGTACCTTCAAGGAGAGATAGGCGGTGCTTCTCAGAGCATACCTACTAATAGTGCAAAGTGGTAAGCAATTAGAGATGTCGTTTGGTAGCTTATTTAGGATGACTTTATATGTCCAGATGGTGGCATTTCTTTGTCGCCTGAAGTTAAGAGAGGACCACCTTAAGTTGGTGTGTTGGTACATGACATCTATATTGTACATGTCAATACAATAGGTTGCTAAAAATAACAGGATTTTAAACCATTTTTGAACTATTTTGTTTTTATATATTGATACACAAAAGAGGTAGCAATACCATATATCAATACATCACCTGTGCTGACTCTTAACTTTCACCTAAAAGTGATTTATTTATTTATTTGTAACATATTCTACCAGGCAAACAGAGTCTAGATGGGCAAGTTTCCAGCTGCAACTTGGGGGGTTGGGGGCAGGAAAAATCAGGAAATACAATGTAAACAATTCCAGTAATAAAGATGTGCAAAATGTATAAAGATAATATAAACACAGAGTCACCACTTATAGTGTATATACACAGTGTTGAATCACATTTGGGTACCACAGGTATGGGGGGAGTGCAGTTCCTTATAAAAATACAAATTAAGTTATTATATCACTTCTATATAGAATACCCTTCGGTGGGCCCATCACAAACATGATCAGGGAAGGAGTAAAGACACTGGGGCATAAGTTTCTAACACCAACGGTGCCAAGGTTATTCTAATTGTCATTAAATTATCTTATAAAAGGTCTAATATTGGAATTATTAAGGCTAGAAATGTTTTTTTTAAATGAAAGCTTGGAGTCAGGTTATTAAGAATCAATCTTATCAATACAGTGCTCATGTATTGACATTATTCTACATGCATCAATACTATTTTTATATCAACAGACTGTATATGTACTAGTTTTTGTATTGGGACATGAAATTACTTGATGGTTCTAAAAAATGTAAATTTTTTTTTACTATTTCTGAATTTTGGCTATACTACACAAGTTATTTAGAAACTCAGTAGTTTACAATGTAATTTTCATTCATAGTATGGCCTTAATCATGTTGCAAACTTTCACGCTCTATCATAGCAATCCATGTTCTTCCTTGGTTTTGCAGGCTTTGCCTGCAAAGCATCAGTAGATAATAATAGGCAAGATTCTGAATAGTGGCTAAGAGCAGATACAGAGGTCATATACGGGTGGTAGCAAGCAGAAGTGAAAACACTAGCAAAATCTAAGATGGCAGCTAAATTGCAGATATAGATAATACAGCAAATTGCAGCTAACAGCTGTACTACAGCTATAAGGAAATAATAACGGCAGCTAAGCAGATTAATTTAGGTACAGTTACAGCGTAAGACATGGCCAGATAGTTCCTGAAATTTCCCTGATATCTCTAGAGAAATTCCCCACCTGCCTACAGTACCAAAAAAGGGTCAGCAGAGACAATCTCTTTAGAAATATCATGATTTTTGGAGAAATATCTGACCATGTCTTTGCTGCAACTGTAGAATCTGATGGCAGCTATCAGGCATTCAAGTACATGAACTACCATGACACAACGAATGTCAGATTACCAGAAATTGTATTGTCAATGGAAGCTAGTAGTATTTGCCAAAATAAAATGTTTCAAAATTAGCAGAGATTCAACCAGGATAGCCAGCAACAGTGCAGCATTACAGTACAGTAAGGGCAGGAGATGGCATTCAGCACAGTGAGAAAAACAAAGTAAAGGAATAGTGCGGGTTTAAGCTGCTCAGACCCAAGAGCCATTAAAACTGATCACTTTGCATTGACTTCTGTTTATCTCAGGGGTGAAGGGGTTAAACAGGGAAACTTCAAAGAGAGAAAATATATATGTATACAAATAGGGGATATGACACGGCCTGACTGAAGATATCATATTTATCTTCACAAGAGGCCAATGATGTCATGATATCTCACAAGAGGTGAAGCCACGAGTGAAATATCTTGATGGCATTGGCCTCGAGTGAAGATAAATATGATATCTTCAGTCAGGCCATGTCATGTTCTGTTTATACAATGTATGTTTTGGGACACCCCCCTTCCCAAAACAGAAGTCGTCTGCATGTCGTCCTCTAAGCAATGCCCCACATAGAGGTTTTAATTTTGAGACAGAGATTTCGAATGTCCTCACTTTCAGGTGACTCAGTTATGTTTTGCTTCCAAACGTTGTCTTCATGCCCTCCCAAGACAACATACAGTTTGTTTGTTTTTTGTTTTAGGAAGTTATCTGGTTGATCCTGCTATTTGTGCCATGTTTAAAAGTAGCATTTTTACTTATAGTGTGGTATATGATTGATCGTGCATTTAAAAGTAGCACTTTTACTTTTGGTGCAGTTATGTCATAGTATGCTAATGTTTTAATGATGTGGTGGTGGGGATTTAAATAAATACACTATGTAAAAAACTTAGAACACTGTTTACTTTTTGGAAATTGTACTCACTTTTTTAGAAAAGAAGACACCGACTGTAGGGAGATGAGTAGCACTTTCACTTTTGGTGCTAGTATGCAGCGTGACAGCAATACCAATGACATGGTGCTAAGGATTAAAATTCAGGAACTCTGCACTAGAATATTAAGAAATCTTTGCCCTTTGTGATAATAGTAGTGCCTTTTGTTGGAAAGAAGCTACCGACACTACAGAGACAAGCACCATCGAGTCACCGGCTTCAGAATGGTAGACACAAGCGTAGGCGAGAATTGCTGTAGTAACAAAAGCTCATGCTTGTGCCTACTATTCTGAAGCCACCGAATCAATGACTCTCCTCTCTCTACTGTTGGTGGCTTCTTTCCAACAAAAGGCACTACTATTATCACAAAGGGCAAAGATTTCTATGTATTTTAGTGCAGAGTTACTTAATTGTAATGCTTGGCAGCACAATATTGATATCGCTCGGTCACGCTACATACTAGGATGGAAAGTGAAAGTGCTTGTCGTCTGTTAATATCAAGTGGCTTGTTTTCAAAAAAAGTGAGTACAATTTTGAAAAAGTGCATAGTTGTGTAAGTTTTTCCTCCTTTGGAGTGCATTACTTTAAATCCCTGGTACCACATCATTGATACCACTTGGTCACGCTACAGAACAACCTGAAAAGTGAAAGTGCTAGTTAGTTTAAGACACAGCAGAAAGGGCAGAATCTAACAGATAAGTTTCAATATGACATATAGGAACATGGAGATGACAGCATGATGTATAGGAACGTGGCGATTTCAATGATATCTTCACTGGCTGGCTTAGATATCACTTGTTATACATGCATTTATCCCAAAACGTACGTTGTATATATATATATATATATATATATATATATATCACACACAGCTGAGACCAGATATTCAAAATGGGCAAAATGGAGCACAGAGGTTTGCACTGTGCTTGCCCATTGCTCAGGAACACAAAGATGCCATATTCACTCAGATGGCACACTGGCAATATCTGATTAAATACATAGGTAGAGTATGTCAGTGCAACACTAAGCCAAGTGCTGCCCTGACATGGATCTCAGCAGTGCAGGAAACAAACACTACTTTCATACTCGATAACTCTAATAGCTCCCAGTGCAATATTCAGTTGAGCCCATGCAAATGAATCCATTGCACATGCAAGGCACTAATGGTCCATCCGCATGCCAATTATGGGCATATTTCATGGGAAACAGTGGCAGGTTTGTGACCCTGTGACCAGCTGTGCCCACATCCCACATGCAAGGTCCCATAAAAATCAACTGTTCCTTGGTGTCTAGTGGTCCCCCCACCCTCTGATCACCAGCCCGGGTACAATAAAAATAATTGCTGGTGCCTAGTGGTTCCCCCCACCCTCCAATTACTTGCCCCTGTATAATATAATAAGTCCCTGGTGCCCAGTAGTCCTACTCACACTCTGATCACCAGCCCCAGTAGTTGATCAGAACTCCCTGGTGTCCAGCGTTTCCCCTTACCCTCCAGTTGCTGGCCCTGGAATAAAATAATAACTCTCTGGTGTCTAGTGGCATCCCTTCACCCACTGATTCCCATCTTCATACACCATTATGTTGTCCCTGGCATCTGGTGGCCTACTCACACCATGGGCACCAACCAGCCACCCTGCCAACCCCTTCCCTTATCTGAAGAATATGGTGGCTGGCATAGCCACATCACCTGAACTGTAAAGGGAGCATGCACACTGTCTACTGTAGATGTGCACTCTCTGTCATTGCATACGGTGGCCAACTGAGGTGGTGAGAGGAGGGCTGTGCCAGTTCCTGTATGGGCTCCTGCAGCACCTGCACATCAGGTAAAGGAGGGTTGGCAGGGTGGATGGTCAGTGCCCGAAGTGTGGGAGGCAGCTAGATGTTGGGGACCATGTGATAGCATATGGAGATGGAGATCGGTGGGTGGGTGGGTGGGGTGCTATTAGATGCCAGAGAGTTGTTATTTTATTCTGAGGCTGGTGATCAGAGTTTGGGGGGACCACTAAGCACTAGGGATTATTTTATTATATCGGGGCTGGTGATCGGAGAGTAGGGGGACTACTAAGCACTAGGGATTTATTTTTTATTGTACCAAGGATAGCAATCAGGGGGCAGGGGAACTACTAGGCACCAGGGGTTATTTTTAATGTACCAGGGCTAGCAATCAGCAGGAGGCAGGGGGGATCACTAGGCACCATGGATTTCTTGTCATTGTACCAGGGCAGTGATCGAAGGATGGGGGGATCAGTGAGCACTAGGGATTATTTTTCTTGAACTGCGGCTGGTGACCGAAGGGTGGTGAGGTGCCCCCACCAAGTGCCCATGGTCAAAGGCATTGTGGATGTAACCTGTGAACTCGAGAAGTGCTGTGGTAGTACTGTGGAGTTTACGGAAGCCATGCTGCTGCTGGCATTGTAGTTGGTATTTGTTGAGGTGTTCAACCAGCTGATTGTAGACTATCTGCTCGAGGGCTTTTGAGATCGGGGGGAGAATTGAAATTGTGTGGTAGTTGGCGTGGTCAGTCTTACTGCCTGCTTTGTGGATGGGGGTTATGACTGCGGCTTTCCAGAGTTTTGGGAAGGTATCTATGGTGAGTGACAAGTTTACGATACTGTTCAGTGGTGTTAGCAGTTTGTCAAGGGTAAGAAAGATTAGTTTTAGGTCCAGGCCCTCAGAGCTGTGCCTTGACTTCCCAAGGACTTCAGAGGGGTATTTTTGTACCTCTTCTGTAGACAATACTCTGAGGTAGATTGGGGGGGCGTGATTTTTGGGAGAGAACTTTGCGGTTTGGGTGGGTTAGTGCTGGCTTGGTCTTGGAAACTAGGGGGAAGCACTGTACTGAGGTCAGTAAAAGCCTTGTTGAAGATGTCTGAGATGGATTTGGGGTCTTGTGTATAGGATCCTTTATGGCTTAGCATTGTGGGTGATGAGGTATCCCATTTCCCAGTGATTGCATTAACGTTCTCCCAGAATCGACGGCTGTCACCCCAAGTCGCGTTTAGCTCAAATCTGTGGTAGTTAGCTTTTGCCTGACGGATTGCGATGGATTTTTTTTTTTGATACGGGGGGCAAATATATCACAAGCAGAATTGTAAATGTTTATATATTTACCCAGTGCTGTGTCAATGTCTTTGGCACTTAGGATAGGTTCCCAGCTCAGTTGCTGGAGGTGTTGCTTAAAGAGCCCTAACATGCCCTTTTTTAGTATGAGGGATATTATCACTTTAGCAGGCGGCTTAGGGGCCTTGTTGGAGCAGGCAAAAATGATGGGTAAATAGTCACTCAAAGAGTCAGGGAGCACTTTTAGGCCAGAGATATGCTCTGAGTGGTTAGTTAGCTCCCAGTCTAATAAGGTACTGGTGCCCAATCTGTAGTTTGTATAGGTGGGTTGGTCCACCAGCTGAAGGAAGTTGATTGAGGAGACTGCATCCTTATCAGTGGCAGAATCCTGGGACAACCAATTGATGTTGAAGTCACCCAGCACTATGACATCACTGCTAGAGCTGAGGTCGGCTAGGTGCTCATGCAGTACTCTAAAGCCCTCAGCCATTTCCCTAGGGGATAAGTAGGCTGAGACAAGAGTAAGGCCCTTGCCCTGGATGCCCAGGGTTATGCACACAGAGAGTATCTGTACATTCTTTCCAGTACATAATTGTGGGAGAGCTATTCCCTGCAGGTAATCTTTTATATAGATAATGCAGCTGCCTCCCCTCTTTCATAGCTGATTGAGGTGGAAGGGGGTGTACCTGAGGAGCTGGGCTTGACTGTCCTTGGTTCTGGATGTTAGCCACGTTTCAGTTATGGCCAGGACATTCGGGTTGTGTTGCACTACCCAGGCTTGCAACATGTCTAGTTTTGGCAGAAGACTACAGATGATGAGGGTTGCAATGGTGATCAGTTGACTTTTCCCGGTTTGCCCTGCAGCATTGTAACTGGGGCTAGGGTTAGGATGACTATGGCCTGAGAGCATTAAGAGTAGCCAGGCTACTCTGATTGCAAGGAGTTTGAGTTGCTTGACTGAGTGAGGTGAAAGACATTGGGACGGGGATTGAGTACGAGTTTTGAATGCAAAGGGGCTTGTAAATATAGTAGGCGGTGGGATAGGGCAGTGGTGGTCAGCCAGTAACAGACACAGTGACCCTGACATCTGGGGGGCTTTGGTCATTGGGATACCAGGCCCTGATTTGGAGTTTGGGATCCCATCCCTGAATATTGGGAGCAGTCCAAGAGCTGCATTACAGCGAGCGTGTGGCAATGCAGCAGGAAGTAGTAGAAAGGCCATGAGAGATGTTGTTAGCCAGACTGCAGGTGGTGGCATTATTGGTTTTCCAGTGATGGGTATTGCTGGCAGGTGTGGGTGCACTATGGGAGTCTGATTGAGGTTCAATCAGTGTGAGTTTATTTTACCTTTGGAGTGCACTTTTCAGCACTCTGGGTAGTAGGGTTGCGTGTACTACATGGGTAGGTTTGAGATTGGATCCTAGGTAGTGGCTTAGCTGGCACAGCACGTTCTCCACAGATAATACATGATTTCCAGGGACTGCTGGATGTGGGGCCAGCCCTTTGTGTTTAAGAGTTGTAAGAGGTGCACCCTCAGAGATTAGGTACTGTTTGGCCTGGAGGGGCAGTGCCTGCTTTTGGAGATCATTCAGAGTGGGCAGGGAATGCAGTGAGAGGAGTGGTAGAACGCCGAGGGGGAGGAGTAAAAGCATATTTAAAGGAGGCTGTATTTAAAAGATGCAGATTATGTTACGAGGCTCTGCTCCTAAGGCAAAATCCTTTGGTTCAGATCTTTGTATTAATGTATTTGAGGATGACAGATTAGAATACGTAACTGCATTTATCTCTATCTGAGTCTAACTTTTGACACTTATTAAAAGTATGTTATTCTATCACTGTTCATCTGCTGGGTTGTTATATTGTATTCAAAAGTATTGGATCCTTGGATCAAGAATTAAAATAGCTCATGCAAATATACTTTCTTTGATCGACTACGGGTCTGTTGTTTTAGACTCTGCATCAGAGTAAGCATTAAATAAAAAGAATGCACTATATTACAAAGTGGCTCAATTTGTCACCTCAAATGGGTTGAGGTCTCACCACTGCTACACCATGGACTTACTAAAGAGATTAAAACCTGAATTAGGAGCTCAGTTGGCTCTGGCCAATTTTATATTTAAAGTATTGTACAAAACAGTCCCTACTTGTTTTTTGAACAATTTCAACTTGTCAATATTACGTCTTCCTGCTGCACAGCAAACAATCATTTAAAGATACCACTGCTGCTACCAGAATGGTCTAAAATTCTTGGAATACCATTCCTTACTCTATTAGACTGTTATCTACCCAAAAGCCTTTGCCATAAAATTAAGAGATTTCTGCAGCCCTCGAATGATTGCACCAGTTTTGTCTACATCTTTTTATTGATGTGTGATTTTTTTTTTATTAGATATTCAATGCTGCTATGTTATCATTACGTTTACTGTACATACTATACTATCTAGTGCTTGGATTGTGCCTGAAAAAGGTGCATTTTGCACCACTGCACTTATCCGGTTAACAAAACAAAAATGAAAAATGAAATTCACCCTTAGAACATCATCTGACAGACATCCTCTGTGAGACTGCCAGCAAAGGCCTATAAAATTTTGTAAGAACCTGATCAAATGATGATGCGTTTGCAAGCCCTCATACTTCAGCAACACAGAAAGCTTAGGAACTTACACTTCACATCCAAGGCATAGACTGTAACTTGGACAATGAAGCCCCCCACAGACTTTATTCAATCTTCGTAATCACTTGAGTGTTTGAAAGAGTTTCAGAAATGCTCCATTGATATGGTTCTTCCAATGTACTTCATTATCGAAGTTAACAATGAGGTGTGTATACTCTTTTACTACTTCCAGTTTTGTCTCTTTTATGAACTCTTTCAGATTTAGCTCTGAACGGACTTGCAGCTCTGGTTCAGATCCCCACTGGCTGCCCTCCTGCATCTGCCCACCCACCTTACCACATCAGATTTAGCCCTGAACAGGCTTGTGGCTCCAGTTCGTATTCCTACCGGCCACCCTGCTGCATCCATCCGCCCGCCTCGCCACATCAGTTTTAGCCCTGAACGGGCTTGCAGCTCCAGTTCGGATCCCTACTGGCCAACCTGCTGCATTCTCCCACCCACCTCGCCACATCAGGTACGCTATTTTCCCCAGGGAATTGTCGTTTGAAAGCTGCTGCTCCGATTGGCTCCCCATGTTTCCAGTTTCTTCTTCATTAGCTCCTCTCTAGCTCTGTGTGACACAGCTGGAGTTTTCGACTTTTCTGGCTGCCGAACTGAACATTTATGAGCACTTAATAACCATGCTCTTCCACTGTTTAAACTAGTAATCCTGAACTGCACAACCTAAATTGCTTATTTTGTATGCTACTGTTTTTATCTGGAGATATTGAATTTTGTCTGCTAAAATACCTGCCTAAATGTTGCTTGTAAGTATACCACTGTTAATGTTTTTTTCCCTGTCTCCATACTGTACTATTTGCCTTCCCTCCTCTCTAACCCTTTTAATTAATTCCCTTTTATTTCTCTCTCCCCACAACCTCTCTGAACTAGAAAAACTTTGCCAATGCTAACTGCTGTACTCTGCTACAGCTCCTCTGATCCATTCTTCCTCCGTGGCTCCTCGGGTGCCATTTCTGTGCCCCCTCCCTGAATACTTAACTTTGTCTTCCTCTGATTTTCACTGTTTAATTCTCCTTGCACTGCCTTCCCTGCTGCCCCTGACACCTCCCCGTCCTGATTGCTCTCCCATCCCATTTATGCCTACTCTTCTCACTTCTGCCCCTGCCTTTTGCTTCCTGCCCTCGGGACCTCTCACTGACTTTAAGTGGTGTTGACAGAGGGCCTTATTTGAAACTGACTTCCCTCTCTCTCCCTCTCTTTCAGATTTATCCCTGAATGGGTTTGCAGCACCAGTTTGGATCCCTACCGGCCACCCTACTACATCTGCCCTCCCACCTCACCACATAAGGTATGCTACTTTCCCCTGGGAACTGTGGTTTGAAAGTCACTGCTCTGATTGGCTCCCCGTGTTTCCAGCTTCTTCTTCATTGGCTCCCCTCTAGCCCAGTGTGACACAGCTGGAGTTTTAGGCTTTTCTGGTCACCAAACTGAACATTTAGGAGCACATAATAACAATGCTCTCAGACAGTTTAAACTAGCAATTTTGAACTGCACATCCTAAATTGCTTATTTTATATGCTACTGTTTTTATCTGGAGTTATTGAATTTTATGTTTGCTAAAATACCTGCCTAAATGTTGCTTGTAAGTGTGCCACTGTGAATTGTCTTTTTTTTTGTCCCTGTCTCCAGACTGTACTATTCACCTTCACTCCTCTCTAACCCTTCTAATTAATTCCCTTTCATTTCTCTCTCCCCACGACCTCACTGCACTAGAAAAACTTTGCCTATGCTAACTGCTGTACTCTGCTACAGCTTCTTTGATCCATTCTTCCTCTGTGGCTCCTCTGGCATAATTTATGTGCCCCCTCCATCGAATACTTAACTTTGTCTTCCACTGATTTTCACTCTGTTTAATTCTCCTTGCATTGCCTCCCTCCCGCCGCCTGACACCCCCCTCCTGATTGCTCGCCCTTCCCATTTATACCTACTCTTCTCACTTCTGTCCCTTCCATGTATCTCTTTTTACAACTGTATTACCTATGCCATTTACACTACACTATTGTACCTGGTGAATATAAATGATCTATTTGTATCCCAAAAAACCCTACTGACACTAAGCTCACAATCATGCTGCTCCTCTTCCTTGCCTGGTTCCCCCACTCTTCTCTCCAACATCCCTTCCTCCCTTCTCATAACCCACTCTCCCACTCCCAACTCCAACCTGCCCTCCTTCGTTCACACCTTCCCTTGCCTCCCCCTTGACTATCCACTGCCTCCCACTCACCCTGATGCCCTGCTGCCAGTTTTCTTGATGGATCAGGGCTCTATTTGGCTACCTTATGAATCCTTACCATGCACTGCAATTGGAAAAATGGCCCCACCCCTGCCACCAGCTGTACACGTCCCCAGACAAAGAACTGGTCAGATATACTATCTTGGTCATTAATATTAATCCTACTTTTCACATCTGGTGACGTTGAACTTAGCCCTGGTCCCACCCCTATCTCTACAACAAATTTTCCCAAGGGGTTAAGTATAGCCCACTTAAATATTAGAAGTCTCCACCCCAAAACTGACCTGCTGCAGCCACTCATTTTGCAATTAAAACCCTCAATCTTCATTATCTCTGAGTCATGGCTCAGCACTAAAATCCCAGACACAGACTTCTCCATCCAGGGGTACTCAATCATCTACCAAGATCGCAAGTCCAGGGCTGGAGGTGTCGCTGTGTTTAACGCCTACTCCATCAAATATTCTATTTGCCTATCTATCTCCTTCCCCTCTGCCTATGAGCTACAACTAATAAAAATATCCCTTCTCTTCTCCCTCCCCATCTATGTTGGAGGTGTCCTCTGCTGTCCCAACCTCTCTGTCTCCAAGCTCTCTTCTATCTCCGAACATTTCGCCACCATCACATTACTAGCCACTCCTGGGGAACTGTACCTCCTTGGGGGCTTCAACATAAACTGGCTTGCCAGCAAATAATCCAAAGTCTGCACTCAGGAAGCTTCTCTGAACTTAGAGCAATTCATAGTTGGCCCCATGTGCCTAAATCACAAAACAGGTAAACATACCTTACTCGCCAGGGTCCTATCTTTTCATCCCCACCATGTCAATAAGTCTGGTATACTTCCCGATGCACTCAGTGATCATCACATGCTCTACTGTGTGTGCAAGATCCACCATACAAAGTCCCCTCCTATCATTCATAAAATCTGCCCTCTTGACATCTCCACCATTTACAGTGAACTGTCTAGTATCGACTGGTCACCCATATCCACTGTCTCTTCGGTTAACACAGTCTTGTCCTACTTTTCCATGCAATTCCTATCTGTCTGGGACTGGCATGCCCCAATAAGAAATACAAGGGTCCAAGGTAGCCACCTGCCCTGGGTCTCTGCTAAACTCATTAGTTGTCAGCAAGCATGTGATCAAGCGTGGGCCACGTACAAGATGTCATGCACCCCCCAAAATCTCCAGTGCTATCGCACACTCCGGAATGCCTGTATCCATGCCATCTGCCTTGCAAAAGCAGAATATTTCAACACCTCCTTTCATGATAACATAAACAACTCCTCCAAATTCTGGAAGGTTACCCATGCCTTGCTTACTCCACCCTCCCAACCCCCCTTGCCAGTGTTAAAAATTGGCTTCCATTTAATTGAGGACCCGCACTCCATGGCTATGGATCAATAACTTCTTTAAGACCTGCATCTCCTCCCTTCTTGCATCCCTTCCACCTATACCTCACCCACCCTCTAATGCGCCCTCATACTTGCAGTCCACAACCACGTCAAGCTTCACCTTTAAACCCGTCCTCCCTGATGACACCCTGTGAGTTTTACTTGCCCTGAATCCAAACAAAGGTAAGAGTCCAGATGGTCTTGACCCAAAACTTCTTCACCTTTCCACCTACACTATTGATCTACCCCTGACCCATCTCCTGAACCTTTCCTTTTCACATGCATCTGCTTCTAAGACTTGGAAGTCTGCTGCTGTGGTCCCTCTTCCCAAAGAGGGTGACTACTCCAATCCTAACAATTTCCTCCCTATTTTCCTGCTTCCTATCCTGGCTAAGGTTCAAGAGCACCTTGTGCTGGATCAACTCTCTAACTTCCTTGACTCCTCCTTCTCCTCCTCCTTCTTCACTCCTTTCTGGTCTGGCTTCCAAAAAGACCATTCCACTAACACATCCCTCCTCCAGCTCACTGACTTCATTCTCATAGGGATGGACCAGGGATGCATCACCTCAGCCATCTTTGTTGACCTGGAGAAAGCCTTTGACACTGTCACCCACACCCTTCTCCTCCACAAGCTGACAGTGGCTGGACTCTCTGATGCAGCTACCAACGGGTTCCAGTCATACCTCACTGGCCGGTCCGAATCTGTCAGAGTCAGTAATTCCACCTCCCTCTCCCTCACAATCAACACAGGTGTACCCAAAGTCTCAGCACTTGGCCCATTCTATTTTCAATCTTCCTGAATGATCTCCCTGATGTCTGTTCATCTGCAAGCATACACACATATGCAGATGACACTGTTATTCTCATCTGGGAGTTCCCCAGCCGAAGTGACTACCAGTCATCAACTGGACTTTAACAATGTTCGGCACTGGTTTAGTGCTAACCAACTCTCTCTCTCTCTCTCTGAATGTCAAAAAACTGTCTCTATGACCTTTGGCATCAGACAAAAACTGTCCAGAATTGACTACACCCACAACTTTCACACCCTGACAAGTACCAAACTGGATGACGCCCCCTTATTTAAGTACCTTGGGCTATGGCTAGACACAAATCTAGACTTTGGTGTACTCGTAGATGCCATTCACAAAAAACTCCTCCCTAAGCTCAGTGCCCTGTACAGACACTGTAGCTGCCTGGCCATGCAAGCCAGGCATGAAATTATTCAAAAGATGATTCTCCCAGTCTTTGACTTTGAGGACATTGTCTACAACTCTGCCCCTAAGACCACTCCAGCCAGACTGGACACTCTCATCAATTCTTTCTGCTGTTTTGGCCCTGGCTGTCCCCCTCTCACCCACCACTGCTGTCTTTATACCTCACTCTCCTTCCCATCCCTCACTGCCAGGCACCTGTACCATACCGCTAACCTAGTAGGTAGGTTCTGGCTCGGCACTCTGCCATCTTACCTGACCTCCCTCTTGTCAACCTCCCCCACACTGTGCACTTCGATAATCAACTCACAGAATGCTCACTCTCCCACCGCAGCATACCTCATCTGGTTGCAATGCCTTCTCATACGTATTCCCCAGCTCCTGGAACTTTCTTCACCTCGAACTTCCCTCTGCCCAGTTTTGCCAATCCCTTGCATTCCTCCTTCAGAAACACACAGCACATTGCTGCAACTGCAACTAAACCCCTGTATACCTTCCCCTATATAAATTCTACTTTTCAACTGCAACCCACCCCTCATACCTTCCCTATATCATTCCCCCCCCTGCCACTCTAGCTTCCACCACCCCCTACCACTAATAGTTTAACCCCTTATCTCTCACCCTTCCCCTTCCTCCTCTCTCTTGCTCCCCCCAGCCCAACTCTATTGTATTCTGCCGCTCCCCATCCCCTTGCAGGGTTTCTGCATCCTGAAGGAGAAGGCTCTGGCTTCCCATTCCCTCAGTCTTCCCACAATTCTTCCTTAACTTGACCCTCCCCCTTCCCCTTCCTCCTCTCCCTCTACCTAGCCCAACTCTACTTTCTTCTGCTAACTCCCTATCCCCTTGCACAGTTCTCTGCATCCTGAAGGGGAGAAGGCACTGGCTTCCCATTCCCTCAATCTACCCTCAGTTCTTCCTTAATTTGTCCCCCCATCCACCCCATACTATCCCAAATAACCCTGCCCATAGTTCCCTTCCTCTCTCTGCCCCTCTACCTTTCTCCCCCTTTCACCTCCTCTACTTTCTCCTGCCAGCTCCCTGTCCCATTGCAGAGTTCTCAGCACCCTAAGGGAAGAAGGCCCTGGCTACCCACCTCCCTCTCCGTCCCTCCACCCTACACTCCCCCCTCCTAGTATTATACATAATAGGTCAAACAGTTAGCACTTAGTTATTCTCTTCCTAACATAAGCACTTACATCCTAGGCCTCCTCACACCCTCTAAATACTAGCATTGTTCTCTGCTGTCAGTCTCTCTGCATTATGCTAAAAATGGTTTATCACCAGGTTTAAGTCAAATGTTGTATCCAAAAACAATTGCTGCTCTGCTCACCTTGAGTCTGTGATCTAAGTTATGTTCATGTTTTTATTACCTGGTTTGTAATTGGAATGTATAAGATTCTGTACACTGCACTTGTTTCTTAATTACCCACTACCTGTTTTTTGTTTGGAATGTTTATGATTCTGAACTCTGTTTCTCTTGATTGATGTCTTTTGCATCCTCCTTTGTAACCCCACCCCCCAGGACACTTCTGCACACAAGCTGTTTAACAGTTCATGTCACATTCTTGGTGAATCTCCTCTAAATAAATAAAAAAAATAAATGAACCAATCCAGTTAAGAGGTATTTTTTCCAAACTGAAGCACCTTATGTTTTCTCTATATTAATTACGGGTTTTGATTTGTCCCACATTTCTAACAATTTGTTCAATTGAGCAGGCCTCTGGAGATAGTGATATAAGTGCTGGATCATCTACACATGCTCATATAGGTATTGTTTTCATTATTGCTGCCGAATGAAAGTTCTTACTATGTATGGTGTTTAGCATATCATTTACATAAGGATTACACAAGTATGCCAATATTTATCCCTGTTTGTTGCAAATAGTGGAGTTAGAGCACCTACTTTTCCACATCTGATTTGCATCCATATCAGGGAGTACAAATTTATTATAATTACTGGTGAGCAATTTTTTGAATGTGTTCAACCAGTTGATATTTGTCGTAATAACCAGTCGGTTATTACGATATTCATGTGCTCCACCGCTCAAAAGAGAGCACTCTTTCATTGGCTCCCTGTCTGTGTGAGGGCAATCTAAATATTCCATAAACATGGCGGCTCCGTTGGTAGCGAGGAATCACCACAACCATCCCCTCACCTTCCAATAATATTTTATTTACATCTGGTTGATCCTATGTTTAGTAATACTGTTATTTTTTTCTTTTTGTAAGTATCTGGTTGATTCTGCAGTTCAACAGCCAGCTTTAGATGCCACACACACACTCTGTCAGCATGAACGGGTTGAGTCCATGGCTAACTGCTTTCTGGAGAGGTAAGCACGAGAGCAATCACGATCATGATTTGAACAGCAACTTAGTGGGGAAAATGAATTAAAGTAGGAACTGAACAAGCTGATTCCTGTGCTGCATTCAGGCTGCTGTGAGTATGAGGAAGAGGGAGTGGGGACTGCTGTACAGCTGGGGAATCTGGAGTGGGATGGGGAGCTGCTGTACAGCTGAGGAATCTGGAGTGTGATGGGGAGCTACTGTACAGCTGGGGAATCTGAAGTGGGATGGGGAGCTGCTGTATAGCTGGGGAATCTGGAGTGGGATGGGGAGCTGCTGTACAGCTGGGGAATCTGGAGTGGGATGGGGAGCTGCTGTACAGCTGAGGAATCTGAAGTGGGATGGGGAGCTTCTGTATAGCTGGGGAATCTGGAGAGGGAATGGGGACTGCTGTACAGCTGGGGAATCTGAAGTGGGATGGGGAGCTGCTGTACAGCTGGGGAATCTGGAGTGGGATGGGGAGCTGCTGTACAGCTGAGGAATCTGGAGTGGGATGGGAGCTGCTGTACAGCTGGGGAATCTGGAGTGGATGGGAGCTGCTGTACAGCTGGGGGATCTGAGAGAGAATTGGGAATGCTGTACAGCTGGGGAATCTGGAGTGGGATGGGGAGCTGCTGTACAGCTGAGGAATCTGAAGTGGGATGGGGAGCTTCTGTATAGCTGGGGAATCTGGAGAGGAATGGGGGACTGCTGTACAGCTGGGGAATCTGAAGTGGGATGGGGAGCTGCTGTACAGCTGGGGAATCTGGAGTGGGATGGGGAGCTGCTGTACAGCTGAGGAATCTGGAGTGGGATGGGGAGCTGCTGTACAGCTGGGGAATCTGGAGTGGGATGGGGAGCTGCTGTACAGCTGGGGGATCTGGAGAGAGAATTGGGAATGCTGTACAGCTGGGGAATCTGGAGTGGGATGGGGAGCTGCTGTACAGCTGAGGAATCTGGAGCGGGATGGGGAGCTGCTGCTGCATTTAGTGGGTGGCTGCTGCTGAAAAAGGGAGGGCTGCTGATGCCGCATTTAGGGGTGCCTGCTGCTGCATTTAAGATTGCTGGGTGGGGATTGCTGGAGTAGGTGCCAAGGTGGGGTGGGGTGGGATGGGGGATGTTATTGAGAGAGAGAGAGAGAGGTGTGTGTGTGTGTGTGTGTGTGAGAGAGAGAGAGAGAGACAGCACTCAGGTTGGAAAAAATTGCTCACCAGCAATTATAAAAAATAAAAGATGGACAAGTGTCCATATCAGAATTTAATGCACACCCTCGGTGTGGGATGCTTTGATAAACCCCTCGGGCTTCACCCTCGGGTTTTATGTAGCATCCCACACCTCGGGTGTGCATTAAAATCTCATATCACACACTTCCCCATCCTTTATTCTCTATATGATGCCAAGGAGGTTAATTTCAATATTTAGTTCCCTTAAAGATCAACTGCAGATGTATTATAAACATATCATAAACTTTACTCTTTTTCCCTAACATAAGGACAACCAGGCCTTAATTACATACGAAATAAAGAAATTGCCATTTCTCATGTACAGTACATATGCTATTTCAATGCTCTTCTAATTCATGGTTTCACAGAAAAGCCCTCATTTTCAGACCAGCTAGCGGAATCTTGAGTGAGTGCTGATGTCATTCAGGCAACAATGAGATCATTTTCCTCAAGGCCCTGGCAGCTTAGTACACAGAAACACACACACACACGCACGGGAGCGCGCGCACGCGCATGCGCACACACACATGCATGCACACACACACGTACACTCACTCATTCACTACTGTACATCAGATTGTAAAATGGAAAAAAACTCATCTTTTACTTTCAATTGTCTGAAGACCTTTGCCTTTTGAATTTTATCAATACAGAATTACAGATAAATATTTAGTTAGTTTTAGAGGCAATACTTTGAAATAAGGAGGACACTATGGGAGCTTCATTCAGGGCTGGAAGAAAACAGAGAAAACCAAAATGTTCATGTTAAGAGCCTGTCATGTTGTTTTTTGTGCGAAGGAGGGGTGATACTGAGCACAAAGTGTTCATGATCAGCCTAGTGAAACTGCTAGATATTTGCTCATGATGTTTTACTGGAATAATTCACTTAACAAAGATCACAGTCAAAAAACTGGAAGCAAAGACTCATTTTTGGATGTCATAATCTGATGTACTCTGTATATACGGAGCTGCCTGGACCTTGAGGAAAATGATGTCATTGTTACTTGAATGACATCAGCACTTAACCAAGATTTTGCTAGCTGGTCTAAAATGTCTGAGAGACTTCCTGTGAAACCATCAAATAAGAGAGGCAGTTAAAAAGCATCTGGACATGTGCAATAGCAGCTCCAGCACTTTACTTGCAGTATATATGGACTGGTTGTTCTCATGCTGAAAATAGAATATGTTAAAAGCATTTTAAAAACATTGCAATTGATTTTTAATGTTATCCACTGTATCTGTAATGAGAAAGAGTTGAAGGCTGTCTTCAGATCTGAGTTAATTTGATTTGATTTATTACAGCAGAATTGCAACTAACCCAGAGATGGGGGTGGGGGGGGAGAGACTTCAGTACATCATTCACACATAAGACATACATACATTTTGCAGTCTTGAAAAACTAGTAGAGCCAAAAATAGCACACTGGAAAATATTACAAATTGTTACAAGCAGTCAGATTTAACTTTTCATTTCTGAAGAATATTTCTTTTTCCTTCCGTTATTAATAGGTTTTCTTGTGATAATGTTGTGCTGGATGTGTGGAATAGCATTCTACCTGACAGCAGTTCCTACCCCTACATCATCAGCACTGTGGCCTCACTGACAGTGACAGCACAGGTGACTGACCTGGCAGCTACCAAGTGGCTCTCCCAAGCAGCTGTGATGTCACAGTCAGTGAAGTCACAGTGTTGATGATGTAATGAGAGGAACAGAGACAGATATGTCAGTTGTCAGGCAGAGTCCTGTTCCGCACAGCACAGCTACTGTACTACCATCAGGTAAAAAGATCTTCTAATTAACCAAAGGGAAAAGGACAAGTACCTCAAATATGAAAGTTAGTAGTTTATTTATTTAGCTTTTGTTGACCAGGTAAGCACACTAGACAAGTTATATGCCTATTTTCAGGTACGACCCGGGAGAGTACAATGAGATACAGATACAGTGAGATACAGGTTCATACAGAGGACAACATGACACAAGTTAGGCAGGATACAGAGTCAAAATAGAACCATGTGAACATAACCAGTAGACAGTAAGCACAGTAAAGATACTGTATGTACAGGAATATATATACATAGATACACCAAGGCTAAGAACAGTACAATTTTACGAGGTATACTCGGCTCCGAGCCACAAACAGAGCCACAGTGTGAGTATCTCCTGAAACACAGAAAAAATACATTATATGCACCTCAGAGTCCAGTTAGACAGGCTGCATCAGCAGGCGCTGCAAGAGGGGTACCAGGAAGGACATGTGAGTCTGGTGCAGAACTAGCTATGGAGGTCTAGGACACCCACATGCAGAGGAGAGCTTCAAGTGATACCACAGGGAGTTCTGGAGGCACAAGTGGGAGGGAGAGGAGCAGACTTGAGCGGGAAAGGAGTTCCATAGCCTAGGGGCACATGAAGCAAAATCCCTGTCCCCCATTTGTGTGCAGAAGATAGGGACTTTAAGGACACCAGGACCCAGAGACCTGAGGGAGTAGGTAAAAGAGACAGCCAGTCTGAGAAGCTCAGCCAGCACTGGAGGAGTGCCAGTACTAAGCATCTTGCCCATGAAGCAACCCAGGACAAAGTTTATGTGAATGGGAGGGGACAGCCACCCGAGTTTGCCATATAGGTCAAAGTGGTGGGTGAGGCGAGGGGCAGCAAGTGCAAAGCGGCAAATGTTATTGTAGGTTGTGTTCCATCTAGTGAGGTGAACTTTGGAAGTGCGTGCAAACAGGAGAAGTCCATAGCAAAGAGGGGGAAGCAACAATCATTCTGCAGGCCAGACCCAGTTTGCTGTTGACAGCTCTGCATACATTTTGGATATGGCACCCAAGGTCAAGTTGGGGGTCCAGTGTCACCCCAAGGTATTTGATGGAGTCAGTGCTTAGAAGAGGAGTACCATTGATACCAGTATCACAAAGCAGGGCAGGGGAGGCTTTAATCTTTGCCACAGACCCAAAAAGCATGGCCTGAGGTTTTTTTAGGTCGAGGACCAACTTGTGAGTCATTACCCAAGACTGGATATTTCTGAAATCCTCACTCAGTTGATGGTTGATGACCCCAATGTCCCGGGAATGGGTGAGGATGACCAGGTCATCCGCGTATGGGATAGTACTACAGTTGGTAGCAGTAGCTGGTAGATTGTTGACAAATATAGAGAAGATAAGGGGCCCCAGGACTAATACCTGGGGGACACCGGAGGTCACAGAAGAGGTGCCCGAGAGGACCTTGCTGAATTTGGTAAGTTGCTGCCTGCCCTGGAGGTAATTACTGAACCAACTCAGGACAGGTGGAGACAGACTAAGGGACTGAATTTGAGAGCAAAGTAAGGCATGGTCAACTAAGTCGAAGGCCTTCGGTAGGTTAATGAATATGGCACCTGTGAGTTTGAACTGGTTCATGGCAGTCTGGATTCCAGAGGAGACAGTGTACCTGCTTGCTTTTAATAACTAATATTAGTTTTCTTCAATACACTGCCTCTTTAACATTGTAGGTAATAAAAGTGACATCACCTACATAAACATTAAGACAAGTATATAACTATATTACTTTCCAATTGTATATCAATGCATATTATTTTCAGATGTTTACATGCCTGTGAATCAAATGAGTGGGCACAAAGCAATGATCAACAGTGGAGAAGAATGATTAGAATCCTGCTTGATATTTAAGCAAAATGCACAACAGGGCCTGGGTCATGGTGGGATTTGCCCCCCTATGGTGTGGTGTGTCACAAGGCTGCAGGGTGAGTAAATTTAGCCATACTATAAGTGGGTAAATCCCTGCATAACCCACACCCTAGAATGCATTATTGTGATTATACAATGATCACTTACTGTAAATAAATTATTCAGTCTAAATTATGACAAACTTTTTTATTGTTTTTTTTAATGATTTTAAATGCATTTATTCTTACAGAAGAGAAAGTAGTTACTCTTTTGTTAAAGTAAAGGAAGTTAAAATAACTACTGAAACTTTTTTTTAAGATGCAACATTAAAGTAGATGAACTGTTGTTAAATTAGTTGTGGCATTTTAAGTGTGTTAAATGTTTTGTTTTTTTTAACTTTTTTAAAAACTTTCAACAAACATAATCGCTACAGTACTAGAGTTAGAGTTCAGTTCATGTTATCACTGTATCTAATTGTTGTTTACTGAATCACATTGAATTGTAACTTACTTTGTGCATTTATGTTTGTACTCCACTCCCTTCTGCCCCCTGGATCCCACCTGGAATCGAGCTTTGGCCCAGTGTGCTTTTACTAGTTACCAAATGTTTAATAAAAAAATTAAAAATAAATTAAAATAAATAAATATTAAACTGCTTTTTTGGTATTTTTTTTAACTTAACAGCTTTTCTGTTTACTAAGTATTGAAATAAAAATGGCATAGTGCCATGGTTAATGAAGTTGGAGAGGTAGAGCGTACTGGGAGGAGACATTCTCTCTTCCTGATGCAGCACTTCATGCTGTGGACCTGCAGAGCTTGCAGTTGCAGTGGAAGATGGTGGATTGATTGGTGTGCATGGAAGTTTGTGGAGCTTCATTTCGGGTTGTGGTTTAATTTCTTGCTGCAGGGTTTCATTGCAGAAAGTGGTGGAGCATTATTCTGTATTTGCTGGCTATTAATGAAAGATGGTGTTTTCTTGCATCATCTGTGAACAATCTAAACCTAACCATAAGACAGTTGGTGGTTGGGTTTTTGAGGTTCGGGCCCCTACATTATGGAACATCCTTCCATTAGAATTAAGATCAGCAAACTCAATTGAAAGTTTTAAATCTGCCTTGAAAACTTAGCTATTTGCTCAAGGCTTTGATGATCACTGCAGTCAGGGCCCTCTTTTCATGGATGTTCAAGATAGGTCTTAGGTTAGCTAACTCTTACCTAGTAATTTCTGTGTTGCGTTTGCCATGAATCCTGTTTTTTTTTTTTGCTTGAATTTTCTGAATGTTAATGTTTTTTAACTATGTAGGTATTTTGTCTGTGAATATTTTATGCCTGTTATGTATTGTCGTAATGTTTACTCACATGTTTAAATTTGTCGGATGATTTTACTCTGTACAGTGCTCAGAGTTTTTTGGATGGGCCCATTATAAATAAAGTTGGATTGGATTGGTTGGGATCTACAACGGGCCATTGCCAAAATTTTGGTTGAACGACTCGACAGCAAAACCGGCAGGTCAACCACATTTTGCAGTCGGCTGCCAGTTTCAGAGAACAACAAGTGTTTTCTTCAGAGGGCTGTGCCCCCTACTCTGCCAATTAGGATTCTAAACTCTGAGTCATAGCTGATTTGGGGGGGGTGCAGGACCCCAACAGACAGTGCCAGGTTCCAGCAGGTTCCCTACAGCGACATGGCACTGTAGTCACTGTAGGGGACCCCACAGTCAAAATGTCACTGTCGGGGTGTATACCGATTGTTTGTTGCAGTGTAGGGCATTGCATGCTTTTTAAGTGGGGTTTCTATTTGCAGCAGAGCTGACCTGGGCCATGGAATGCATCTTTCTGGCTCATAGTATGCCATGCTTGTGGATGGTTTTCATTGTTTGTTGGGTTAATTGCAGCATTGGGGTGTATTTTTGTTGTTCTTTTTATTTCCAAGTTTTGCTCAATTGTTGCACCTGAGCCAGCTAGTATCACACTCCATCACTGGTGATCGGTTCCATTAGGCTTACAGCAGCTTGTTAATGAGGCTTTGTTTTTATGACCAGTTAAAAACAACATTTGTCTTGCCTCCAGCCCAGCACTGAATAACAGCGTAACTTTTGTGGCCTGAAAAGAGTGGTTTGTGTAGGTTGTGGGTAAGCCAGCTTCTTTGCATATTCTAGGGAGAAGGCTGCCAAGATAGTTTATTCCCATTGGCTCCATCATATACCAGGTATCCATTTTGTCACATACTTCTTGTGCCTGATGCCAGCGGTGACAAAAAAAAAGAAATGTAGCATCTGGTGGGAGTTTTGCAATATATTTTAAGTAGTTCTGCACAGGACCTAAGGAGTTGATTGGGTGCTTGAATAAGAAACTGTGAAGAAACCGTGAGTGGCTTGCTTTGCACAGTCAAGAGGCTTGTAATGATTTTCAGTGTGCTCATTGAAGGTTTTTGTTATGTTTCTTAACCCAGATTCTGCAGTTTTTATCTTGAAAACATGGGCTGTAAAAGATCTTACACCTTCATTGTCTCAGCAAGTCATATTCAACTGGACAGCCAGCCACACTTTTTTATGAAGCTTGTGGTGGTATTTGGGGACAGGCCTCGGCTGTCTGTGAGGAATGTCAGTTCAGCTTGTAAGGATACTGAGTGATGAGAGGCCCTGGCTTTTCCATCTCAGTGGTTTTGTTTTACTAGTGCTTTAAAAATGTTATTTGCTTGGTGAATGCGTTGTCATTCACTAAATTAATCAGCCTGCTGATGGGGGGTCATTAATGTATCAATTGAGGCCAGATCAGAGGCTGACAAAGCTACTCAGTCCATATCCCTGACTGGAACTCTTTCTGACTGCTCAGTACAAACACAATAGCATTTCATTGATATCATTGAGGGGTACTGTTTTTACACCTGCTTGCACTGCCTTTTCTGAACACCTGTCATTGAATACACTAAATGTCCACCTGGTCTGTTTCATGGTGGTGATTTCATTTTGGATCAGCTAAAATTTGGTAATATCATTCTTGATATTTCAGAGTGCCTTCATTAGGTTGAATTTGGAGTGGCACTCAACATTTGAAGTCCCACTTCAGAGGCAGCTGCAGTTTTTGGCTTCGGTGTCAGCAGTCAGCTCTCAGGCAGCAGAGAGTGAAGTTTGTCAGGCCAGGTTGAAAGACTCACCTGGAGTCATGGTGGCTAATTCTGGTATCTGTATTTCAATCAACTGGTGATTTGCACTGTCTGCTGTCATATTGTTAAACATTTTTTTTATCTTGTCAAGTTTCAATGCTGAGATTGAGAGTACTCATTTTGCCAGTACTAAGAAAAGCAAGATGACATTTTTAGGCGGTTTAAAAGTGAGAGCAGTGGAAAGTGATTTCTCACTTTAATTTGTTTTATGGGGTTTGCTGGAACTTTACCTGTGGGTTATGGTGGGATTGCCCATTGGAAAGGACCACAACTAACCAATCAAATTTTGGGATTTTTCATCCCCATTGTATAATCTGGTATATCATTCTCAATGTATCAGGCTTTAGACCTATTCATGAGAATGTTGGTGACTATCTTGTCCAAGTTGTCAATAAGCTGTATTAAGTGATAGAATTCCAGACCATCCAACCTCATTTACATAGTAAGATAGTACCATAGCATTCTGATCACAGAAGGGACTTAGGCTCCATCTTGTTTGCCCCTCCTTCTGCATGACAGTTAACTGTCCTTAGTCGGAGGATGGACAATCATCCAAGCTCATCAGCTAGAATGCTACCTCCACTCATACTGTACAACTTTCAGTACCACTCTCCCTCAGGAATCTGTCTAGTCCTGCTTTGAATGACTGAGCAGTGCTAGTTTCCATAACCTCAGTGGGTAGATTATTTCACATGCTGACCTATGCCTTCAACATGTAAACACTCAAAGGTTCTCTTATATGCAGATGATGCTGTTACTAAGTACAAATCAGAGAGTGTTGGTGAAGTTATCATTCTAAGCACTAATTTCAATGTAACTCAGCTCTGGTTAATTGCAAACAAAATTCTGTTAAAGACTAAACAGAAATCGTGTTATGTGGAACCAAACCTAGAGTCAGCAGGTACAAAAATGACTTCAACTTATTCATCTTAGCTAAGACTTCACTGGAGTGTGTTTAACATTTTAAAAAGCTGGGGATGTATCTTAAAGGGGACAGGAAATCTGTACTAATTAGCAGCTGTTAGTAATGTTACTACTAACAGAAATGAAACACTTGCCTCCAAATGAGCCATATTGAACTGTATCTGAATAGCCACTGAAACAAGAAATTGTGTTTTCAGTTGTTTCCTTTTTATGGACAACATTCTGAACAGTTCCCTTTACAGAACCAGTAATATGGAGTTTTTGGTATGTCGTGGTTTGAGTACAGAATGCTAAACATGAGCTATTGTCCTATCAGAATCGTGTTTAGAGTTCTGTGCTCAAGCCATGATATAGTTAAAATTCCATATTACTGGTTCCTTGAAGAGAACTGTAACAAAATGCTGCCCATAAAAATAAAACAATGCAAAATGTAGTTTTTCACATCACTTTTTATGCAGGTACAGTTAGATATAGGTCATTTAGGCTTATGGATATAATTTCTACATTTGGGACCATCATAAACAACTGCAGATTAGAAATCATTTCCTGTCCTCTTTAACTCCTCCCTCTCCTTTGATGAACACATCAATGCCATTAATATGAAAGTCCACCAAAAATTTGGAATGCTTTATAGACTAAAGGGGTGTTTGTATCCAGAGGTTAGGTTCATTACAGCTCAATAGAACCTCCTACATTTGTTAGACTATGGGTCCTTAGCATGTGATCTTGCTGTGTGACTGTGCCCCAGCCCTCACCTTCAAAAGGAAAAACTGGCTATATAACTACATTACCAAGATTTGCTTTTTGACTGATCAATCCACCCATCACTACCTCCTTTTTTCTAGGCTCAATTAGGTCCACATAAAGACCAAATATACCTTTCTTCTGTGTTCCCTGGTGCATAAAATATTGCTGCATGGCTCACCCTAGCTTTCTTAAGTCCCTTCTTGTTAATTGCAGAGTGCTAATGCAAATGCTAATCATATATCCTCAGAGGAACACTTGCTCAGAAAGCCTTACATGAAATCTTCAATGGGCCTCAGTACTTAAGGTGCCAGAGCTACTAGAATGTGCAATACTATTCCATAACAGATTAGGTACATCAACTTGTAGATTGAAGTCAAATCAAGACTTGGGGAATATCTGTCTTGAATATAGTTTGAAGTTGCTTCAGTTCATTATACATTATGAAATGAGTATAAAAATCTAGAAATCTGATAGACAAAGAGCTTGAAAGCTGCTATCCCAGCATAACAGCTCCAGAAAAAGATCCGTGACCTCACTGACTTTTTTTTTCATTAGGCAGGCAAAGCTGTATCAGTGCATCTCAATTCACTTAATTGTATTTAAAAACATGCAGCATCTGTCATCTACTGGCCAAACAGCAAAATGCCATTGACTCAATAAGACTATTTTTCCTTTTCTTTCTTTTTTTTACCTTTTTCTAATTTTTATGTATTTAAATAAAATATTTTTTTTATTCTTTACTAATTTTAATGGACCCATTTCATAATTGCAATAAGGCACTCCACAGTGCACTTTGTGCTATGATAACAACACTTCTCTGTGGTGGAATCACTCAGCCTTCTGCCTTGTGCTTCAACTCACTCAAGGCATGCCTTTATCCCAGCACAAAGCCCATGTCATGTCTTATTGCTTATTTAACAGCTGGCACAACCTATGTAAATATTTTAATGAATACCATTTGTATCTGTGTATTCTACTCTTTATTTCCTGTTCTCTAACACCTTGTGCCCAGGTTAATCTTGTAAAAGGGATCTAGCACTGATGGGCCTACCAGGTAATCATTATAAATAAATTAATAAATGAATACCCCTCCATGTAAAGTAAACTTCTAGTGCTTTCATTTATCCTGTCCCTACCCTCAGTTTGAACACATGTCCTCTAGTCCTGCTTGCACTCATAAGCTCCAACATCTGTGTATATGCCACATTGGCATGGTTATCTACATCAGGGCCCCTGACCTTCAGTATATCCAAAACACCCTGCAAGAAGCATTTGATATGCTTCAACTGTTCTTCAGTAACAACAAGCTGATCTTAAACTCTAGTAAGTCAAAGGTTATGCTGTTCCAGCGAAAGATCAAAATATTTGCAGATGGCCACTCCTTGACCATCACCTCCAGGAATCATACGACCCTGCAACAAGTAGAAGCACATAAATACCTGGGCATCTGGCTAGATGATTCCTGTAGATGGAACACCCACATAAGCAACTTGGTGAAGAAATTAGGCCAGAAACTAGGCATGCTGCACAGGATGAAACTGCCCCAGACTCAGGACTCCAGGTAGTCAACACCATGATCATCCCCATCATTGACTATGGCAATGTGTTATACAGTGGGGCCTCTGGAACAGACCTCGCAAGAATGGATGTGCTTCATAACCACCACGTGAAGTTCACACTTGTTGCACCAAGACTCACTCACCATTGTGCCCTATATCAAGACCTAAAATGGCTACCACTTAACCCAAGGTGACAACTTCACAGTATCAACTTAATGCTAAAATGCTAGAAGGGTAGGATCTCAGACTACATTGGAAAGAACGTCAAAATCAAGGCCCCAATTAATGGCTTAAGATCTGCATCCTCACTGGAGTTTGAGATTCCCCATTAAAAACCAGAATAGGTTGTTCCACCTTCTACTACCAAGGACCCTAAACATGGAACAACTTATTGAAACACCTGAGACCCCGCAGCACACCAGTCTCATGGAACAAAATCAGGGATTGGTTCCAGTCACTAGCAACTGCATGCAAACCATGATGTCCTGGCTTTCCTCCTGTGTAAACACCGGCTAGTAACTGGCAGGTTCACCGTGCTCAGTTCCCACCACTAACTCACCCTATCTATTAAACTGCATCTCCATGTATATAGCAACTAAGATACCACTTCTGATTACTGTACAGCACTTCACTTCATGTCTGGTTGTCTGACTAGATGTTCTTTGCTCATACACAAACATATCGGTGGCAACTGTACCATGCTGTTCAACATGGCATACAGCCTGATTAGCCACTACTGTTTTATTTTACTTGTGTTGTTCTCCCCATATTGTAAAAAACAAATGAAACAAAAAATACTGTGCCAACTGTATTATACTGCTATGCATGTTCATCTGACTGTCTCAATGCCACTGTTTCCTATCACTTGTGTATGTCCCTGTTATTTGCCCTCTGTTATATAATGGAAATGACTGCTGACCTCTGTACTGCCATACTGTAAACAAGCTTCTATGCAAAGGTGTCCCTTGTAAATGAACGCCGGCTCAATGGGGTTGTGTACCTGATTATGCCTACATGAATAAACTACTACTACACTACTACTACTACAGTTCATTGCATTTTCCTTAATATTTGGAATATCATGATCATGACCCCTTTCAAGCAAGCTGTAATTTTCTAAGCTAAATAATTTTAGTAAGTCTAGTCTCTCCTCACATAGTAGCTCATGTCACTTTGTCACTAATCAGCTCAGTGGCCCTGTGTTGCACCCTCTTTAGTGTCCTTTCTTCATTGTGTTGACCAGAACTGGACACATTTCTTTAGGTATGGTCTAATTCTGGTCTTGAAGAAGTGGAGTATCACATCCCTTAAGCAGGTCTTACCCCCCCTTCCCCGACTCTCAACACTGTGTTCACTCTCTTGACTGTGGTATCATATTGCCTGCCACTGGCTTCAGCTTAATGTCCTCAGATGCCCTTAGATCCTTTTTCTCAGTTTAACAATCCACTCTTACATCAAGCAGGGTGAATGTACAGCCTTTATTTCTCCCTCCTGCTGTAGGTTTAGTACCTTCCACTTTTACATGTTAAACCTAAGCTCCCATTTCTTGGTCCCTACATCTAATGTGTGCATGCATGTAGTGTATCTCCTTTCTGCTGTGTCCATTCTTCTTGCCACTTTAGTGCTGTCAGCAAGCTTCAATGTTCTCTTCTTTTCTTGCTCTTCACTTCTTCAGCTTTTTTCCTCTGTGTTTCTAGTTTGCAATGATGCCTTCTTTTATAGCTGTCTCTGTATTATATGGCTGTTTGATGGCTCTTGGCTTCAACCATTAACAATAATAGTGTGCTCTCCCCTTACACACTTGACTGCCTCACTTCATTTATTCAACTGACTTTCTTGATTAACTTAGAAATAGTTGTTCAATATCTGCAGTAATCAGTATTAATTTGCAGTTAAATTAACAAACACTATTGGTGTTAGCAGTCAATTATATTGACACTGCAGTTTACTTACTGAAGATTTTTTTTAACTCAGATTGACTTTACATACTAGTAGAAAATTCCATCTGTAAAATGTTATTCGGATTAAAAATAACATGCATTATATTTCAGCAAGTATTTGAAACAGAGAAGAACAGGGGCTTATTTCAGATAGAAACACATTCCAGCATGTGGGAGTACCACAACTAATAACCTTACACCTAGGGTCATTCTATACAAGACTTGCACCACAATTAAACAATAATGCACAACAGAGTTTGAGTTGTGCTGGGATAACCTCACACTTGGGGTGGCTGAGCAAGAAGCCAAAGACCAAATATATCCTTTACCCCAGAAGTAAGGTTATTTCAGCACAACCCATACACTGGAGTGCATTATTGCTAATATACAATGGCTCTTATTTATTAATATTGTGGGGACACAAATGAGCACATGTAGATGGCTATTAGGCAGAGAATAAGTGTTGGAACATCCCTTTTATGTATAGGGACATCTATTTTATAGTATCAGTTGTACAATTTTATTTTTTAATTTCATTTTTTTTGTTTTAGAAAACACTCCGCATGTGAAAGCACTGCATCATGGGTATGCAAATAATTGTCTTTTATCACTGTAGTATGTTATGCAATACCAAGCAATTGGGTATTTGCATATCCATGATGCAGTGCAGTCATATGTGCTGTGATTCCTAATAAAAAATAAAACTGCAAAACTGATACTATACAAGAGATGTTCCCACACTATAAATGAGATGTTCTGACAATTGTTCTCTGCCTAACTATGAAATGTTTTAGCCATGACAAAAATCTTTGCCCTCCCCCATATAAGTAAATAAGGGTTTTATATGAAACTAAGCTTTTGGTGTTATATTACAGTTGCAAGGCTTCAAGCGCTTTTGTTCAGAGAAGCTATGGTTTGTTATTCAGGTTGTCATTTTTTATGTTTAGATTTGATGCTATGAGGTTGTGCTCAGATAACCTCACTGTGATAAATACACACTGACCAATCAGAATCCAGGAAATGTTCTTGCTATCGTATAATTAGCAATAAAAGATCAAAATGTATTGGCAGGTATAGTATATATGGTTTTCATAGTTGAGGGATATACTGTAACTTTCAGCCAGGCTAAGCAGAATTACGTAAGACATGATCATAGTATGAGAAGAGTATCTATAGTCAACTTTCTGAGGAACATGGAGTTGATGAAGGCTGGGCAGTGGAAAAGTACTTTTTGCTGGAAAATCTTGATATAAGTAAAAACAATGAGCTGTGTAGCATTATTATAACAAAAAGCTCAACATAAACAGCTGGTTTTTGGCCTCTGATCATGATAGTCGTTTACATTGTTAATAAAATGTCAAATGTATATAAACTCAAACTTAGTTTACTGTTGGGGGGGTGCTGCACAAGGTCCCCTAACCAATGGGAATTAGACCAGAAAGCATTACCAGGCTGGCCCAATCAGGCACTGAAGTGCCTGGAGTAGACAGCCTGGGCCACTCCTGCAGGCAAGCTGTCCCAGAAAGGTTTTTGCCCCCTTTGAACGAGCACACCAGCAGGTTTTTTGTTCCAGTTTATCCAGCAGATTTCCTGTAATCCTTCAAGACATTAGGTAAGCCTCTTTCCTCTACCCCCACTTTTGGTCCAGGCTGTTCAGCTTCCCCCTCCAAGTGGGCTCCCTGCATTCAGTTCCATTCACCCCTTTTCCCCCTTGGCCTTGTGCACCCCCCCCCCGTTCCTCATACCATTTTCTCCCTGTGGCCATTTCCTTCAGTTCTGGTGTTCCCTCTATCCTTTGGTATACTTCTGCCTGGCTCCTCAGTGACTCTCCTACCACTGATTTCCTCTTCTTGCTTTTGGTGTCCATTTTTATCTTCCATCTGTGTTCATGTCCCTTGGCTCCTGGGCTCTTGAGCTCTCAGATGGGCTTTCACCTCATGACCCTTTCATACCCTCAGTTCCCTCCCCTGCCCCCTCCAGCCACCATGTGGCTTTCAGTGTCCCCAGCCTCCAGTGCACCTTTTGGCCTTCTGAGGGCTGCTGTCTGCCTGGCAGCCCCCTGGATTGCATTTTCTTCTCTTGACTACCTCATTCATTCTTGTTCCTCCCCCTTCCTTCTTCTCATCCATGGATTATCTCCTGGCCTTAAAGGCCACCACTTTCTCCAGCCCCCCTGCTGATCCCGGGTTGATGTCTGCCCTCCAAAAAAATAAAGCAAAGAAATAGTAATTGGGAGATTGCTTTTTGCAGGCAATCCAGCTCCACTCTCCCCTGTTTCCCCTCATGCTCTTGGCCACTGCCATCGCTTCTCTCCATGGCCCTCTATCTGGAGTCCATTTATAAAAACAATACAAATAAGCAGGGGATCACACTTTCTGGGTTGGCGTCAAGGAAGAGTGCATGATTTGTTTCCTTTCCTGACTCCTGTACTTTGTACCTTGTTCTGTGCCCCCACTTTTGTCTTCTAGGTTGGACCCTGTGGCCTCTCTGAATGTCCTGGGTGTTTCTCACACCTTTCATTTTCACCACAGGGCCCCTGTCTGTTGCTCGGTCAGATGCATGTGGTGGGTGAGGGAGACTCAAAGTTCAGGGAGGACAAGCTGAGAGATACTGGCTTATGGAAAGGGGTGGAACCAGTTAGACCACTGTCTTCTTGGGCTTTGTGTGCATGTGTGGGCCTGCATTTGGCTCCCTCCCTCTTCTCCTTTCTTTTGTTTCTGGTTCTACCTCATGCTTGCCTGGCATACCAGCCACCCCTTCTATCCTGCCCAGTTTTTACTGCTGGCATGTTCAGGGCCTCACTCAGACTGTTTGTGTTTCTACCCTGTCCTTTCCCAGTGTGCACTATCTGCTTTCTTCAGTGCATGTATTGTGTATTACACTGCAGTCACCATCTTGTTCATGGTACCAGCAGTTGGCTGTTTAGCCAACCTTGTTTCCTGACTGTGATCTTTCTGTTGTTAAGCAGTTGATTAAAAAAAAATACTAATTTTGCGTTTCATTGTATATACATAGTTGGGAGGGGCTGGGTTCACTTCTCATTGAGAACAGTTTCAATTTGGTTTCTGTGGCAGAATGCATGGGATACATGTAAACTGAAACTGTAGCTTTCTTTTCATTAAAAGTTGGAGGCTGCTGCCTATAGGGCTCTAGCAGTCAGCTCTTGTTCCCAGCCAAGGTACAGTATTACACAGAACAGTGTTTGTTCCAGAATATTTTAAGGGGGCTGGGTGCTTTTTTTATTATTATTATTAAAATATAGAATATGTACAGCTTGTTTTCCTATGGGCTAAGGTTTTTGGGTGCAACATGTGAACATACTTATGTCATGGGCTCTACTTTTTTGGGAGGTGTAGGGTTTGGGGCAGCATTGTTTATTTAATTAGCATGGCACCTTGGTGGCCTTCACCCCCAAAAATAGTTTTAACATTTTATGCAAATACTAACTATTCCCCTTTTAATTTTCCTACTAGGTGCACTCTTGTCTGGTGTTGCTTTAGTCCATAAAAAGAACAAATAAATAAACTGAGGGTCATGGCTTCCAACTCAGTTCATCAAGAGCAGGGTGATCAGGCTCTTCCAGCCTCCCTGGCAACTAGAACCAGGGTGCAGAACCAAGCTTTTTTTTTTTTTGAGGTAATGCAGTACTTGGAAGAGCTGAGTAGTCCTAACTGGATGCTGGCTGTGTCAACCTGGAACCTGATTTGCAGGTCACTGCCAGTGGTGACTATGAGAACACATCTAGCAGCAGTACAAGAGCCATGGCCCAGGTCACTGATCTGGGTTTGGAGTGCAGAGACCAATCTTACAGGTGGAGACAAGCATCCAGGCATCTCCTTGAATCATTGGCTCAGAACTATAGAGGTAAAAACAAAGGGCAAAGCAAACCAGCAAGGCACAAGGCACAGACACCAGTGGATAGAAGATGATGGGATGCAGAGGTTGATCCAGCAAAAAGCTGCAGTGGGACAGTGGACAGTGGTACAAGAGGAGCAACAGAGGGTACCATCACTAGCCTTCAGGATATTTGCTCTTTCATTGATTTGGAACAGGTGATGGATGATGAGCATAAAGGTGAAGATGATGGGGCAGGGGTTCAGTATGAATGTGATGTAGCAGAAAATGTACAACTTCCATGGTGGAGTGGGGCACACACAGCCCAATGCACCACTGCCAGGGCAGTGGAAGTTGCAGGTACTGCCACCCTAGTGACAACTCTAGTAGGGGGTAGCATTTACTCAAAGATGGAAGCCAGGGCACAGCCACAACACACAGTGGTCCCCATGATGCACAGGTGGCTGCCCATCCACAAACAGAGAAGGAGGTCAGAAAATCCCCGATGGTGGGACAGCAGGCAAGAGGTGCATCCACCTCAGCAACAGTAGCAAGGGGTTCCTCTGAGCAACCAGTGGGACCTTCCACAACACCTGAGAATCCACAAATGCCACAGTTGCCAGGTTTTCTTGGGGACCCATGTGGCAAGGCATCTGGGTGGGGTAGGTAGTGCACAGCATGGTCTAGGAGCTAGTAGGAACTCCTGCGGCCCCTGGGGTATGTTCCCACCTGGAACACCTTTGATGAACAATGCAACAGCCCTGAAGGAGCTGACCACCTTCCAATCAACCACGGCAGGAGGGACATTTCAACTAAGCACTAAGATTGTGCAGTGGGCTGTTCCACAAGTACGGGCAGGTGCAGTACCCACAGCAAACCCATAGATGTACAGATGAAAGGTGCCCTATCAGTGGGGGGCAATTGGAATGACCATGGTACAGCCGGGGCCAACACCTACCCAGAGCATAGTGGCATCAACTGCAGCATTGGCACGTATGACCCTGGTACTCGCACCAACAAGGGCAATAGCATTGCAGGGCAGCTATCATGTGGTGCTGTCAGGGTGCACACAGCAGTTTCTAGCAGTATAGAAAAAGAAATAGGCACATGCTGGAGCTGATGACCCTTTGGATGATCATCTGTCAGATGCCACACAGGAAAAAATATTGAGGTGGGTTTTCACTGACTTGTTATCCCTCCTCTATCAGGAACTGCCAGAGGATGATCAAAACAAAAGAAACATGACAGGCCATGGAGAACAAAAGTGCCATAAACTTTTGAAAACTGGGCAGCTGCATTTGATATCTTTACATCAGTTTACAGGATGAAATACCTCAAAGAAGTTAGAGTCTCTACTAAAGCACAGGGACACTATTACATTTGCACACTGGTTCTTCAAAGGTTATACATGGCTTAAGTATGCAAAACAATTTAGGCTAAAAATGGTGTGGCTAGCCAGCCCAGTGGTGCTGAGGGTTGAGGCGCTGGATGCCACACCTCATGCCACACCAGCGACCCAGGTTCAGTGATGGACTCAGGTCACTGGGGGTTGGCCTGGGGGGGAGGGATTGAGTGCCCGATGGCTGCTCTCCCTCTCTGGGGAGGGTTGCAAGCTAGCCCTGCTGCATTACTGCCATCTCCTGGGTTAACATGAGTACTGGCAGTGTGGTTGGAAGCAGCAGAGGATGAAGGGAGGGGCTGACGTCGGCTGAGAGCCCTGAGCGGAGACGCATCTCTGCATGCCTCTGCCTCATTGGACCTCCTTGAGCACTGCCATCAGCAGGGGGGAGGGTACAGAACAAAGGAAAAGACACCTCGCAGCTGGGCCGAGTGATGAGCCACCACACCGCACTTCCACAAAGGAACCAAGGAGCAGACTCCGCTGTGCACACTGTCCTGAGGATTGGAGGAGGTAAGGGGGAATCCTCCTTCGGCCTACCTTGGGGGGGGGTTACCCAGGTCTTCTAGGAATAATTGGAGTAGTCTACTCTAGGAGCAGACTCCTCTGCCCTTGTGGTGAAGTATGAGTGCTTGGAGACTCCAAGAGAATGAACCAGTTGAGGGAGAGATAGGAGCAAAAATAGAAAGTAAAAAACAAATGGTGTGGCTAACTTAAAATGGGAAACTATGCACAGGAGTCTGTGGGCATGTTATATGACTCGGGGGGGGGGGGAAAGCCCAACTTTGCAACATATGCTGATAGTGGGCATGTGATAGCCAGGCAGGGTACAGTGGATGCCAGAAGGGGAGCACAAAAGAGGGCACAAGGAGGATACTATGACTTTAGAAGGACCAATGTTTTCATACCTAGTGTTAAGTACAGTCATGTATACAGGAACTTTGGAGATAACTGCAAGGACAGCAGCTGCAGAGGCTGTGGTTCAAAGCAGCACAAGTCAGACACCTACTGTACAACACATACAAAAACAAAGAGCTGGTAAATCTGGCTAGCACACCTGTGCAGTTAACTAAACTAACCCCCTTGGTTCACCCAAAACCCACACAGATATGCAGCTTAGTTTTGTTTTCATGGAAGCAAAATTGGAATTTCACCAGAATTGCACTGGCGGAAGATACATTTTGTCCAGCCCTAGTAGGAACTCAGCCAATGCGTGGTCCACTGTGACATTTGGTGGCTGCGCTGACAATTCACAGCAGAGCTCTTCATTGAACACTAAGAGTCCGCCACTCCCCTTTGAGAAAAAATAAGTGACTAGACATTTGAGGCAGTAAGCAAGTTGTAATATTTGAATTATTTGCCATTTGGGGTGAGGGTGTGCAGTAGGTTCTCTGCTTTAACTGATTTCTGCCATTAACAGTTGCACCCCCATGAGAAAAGCAGTTTAAAGTTTGTGAATGAGCTAGGCAGTGTTGGAATGACACTTTATGAGCAAGGGGGGCTCATAAGAGCCCTATCTTTAAATTGAGCCTCCTTCCTATTATAAGTCAATGGCAGTAATGTATGAGTTAATGGGGATCATTTCAGAGCAAGGGGGGGTGAGCTCTGGCAAGCTGACCTGTAATTCCAGCACAGAGCTAGGGAACTGCTAAAACTCAGAAAAGCTTTTAAATATTCTGCTGCTAAAACCTGGAATAATATTGTCCTGGAGACAAGAAAACCTCCAAGTTTACAACAATTTAAACTCTGCCTAGAATGGATCTCTTAATTGGAGCTTAGTGTTCCTGTTTTTAAATTTTAGGTTGGTAAATGAATGTAAATTTGTGTGTTATCTAATCTTGTGCATGTAATCAATGTAAAGTCATATTTTGTATTTATATGATGTATTTTGTATTATGAATGTCACATTTCTGCATTGTTGTATTCCTGACCTCTAGGTCTAGCCTGTAAAAGAGCCATGTGACCCTGTGCTATTTACCTGGTTAAAATCTGAAATAAAAAAATAAATAAGGATTCAGCTGCTAATACTGGGTTTGTTGAAAATGGTATAGCAAAACGTAATGTCTCTGATCACTCATAGCTGTTTCTCTTTTACAGGCAGGCTTGTAGTAGGTCCAATAATCTGGATAATCAGTTACTCATACATACAGGAGGGTCACAGCATGTCAAAGGTCCAACCATATGGCACACAGCTTGGATTGTCACAACAGAGGGCCATCATCATAAAATGGTTTAGAAGAGAGGAATGCAATGGGACCAACTCAAGGTGGGCAATGTATCTACTGGGCCTCTACAACAAACCTCCATCAGGTTTGGTGGTGCACCTTGGCGGCAATGACCTGCTCACGTTTTGGGTGCCAAAACTGATTTACAAATTAAGAGGGGCCTAGTCCGTCTGAAACACCTACTGCCAGATACTATACTGGTGTAGTCATGGATCATACCATGACTATGCTGGCATGGGGCTCGCAAGATACTGGCTATTGAAAAGGGACGTAGTGAGTTAATTGGGGGGGTCCCGTTCCAGTTTGCTCCCTCAATTGGTGTAGAAGTCATCAGATGTACCACAATTTCAGAACATTCAAGGCAACATACGGCAAAGATAGGATGCACCTATCAGAACTTAGCAATGACATTTGCCATTCTGAAATTAAGGATGCTTGTGACCTCATATTGCAATTACAACAAAGGGGCCTTGGGGCATTAGTGGGGAACTATACATAAGGATGGTAAATTCATGTAAGGCCACCAAAGGAGACCTTCAGGATGGCAAATATGAGTCAGCCAGAGTTGGGGGACAGCCAGGCCAGAGGCAAGACCCTGGGTTGGTACTCATTCTGGCAGAGGGGGAAGTCACATGGTAGGAGCATGCATCAGAATGTAGGGTGGCCAGGACAGGTAGTCAAGGAGTTTGGCTCTAAGTGGGCATGCTCTTCAGTGAAGGTTCAGGAATTTCCCAAATCTGGTGAGGTGTGAGGAATTGCCTAGTGGAGGGATATAGCCCCCTGTAGGTCTGTCCGACCTTAGGGCCCAGAGGTCCTCCATATGCATAACTAAGGGTTAAGCCAAGGTGAATACATGAATTTGCTGCCCCAGGGGTCATTATTATGATTATAATTATTATAGGAGTACTGTAGCAATTCTATAGTTAGGGCTGAGTAGATTGTTTAATGTTA